>CAJHUC010001318.1:0-83686 GCA_905146915.1 Ostreobium quekettii | reverse complement strand
CTCTTTGCACAACGGAATTATTCTCCACACCCTCTGCCAAAGTGTCCCTTCAGCTGGTGAAACAGCATCGCAACGACCACCAAAGCGAGTTTTTCACTTGCTGCCATGCGTTATGGGTCTGGATATTCTTGCCAGCCTCCAGGGCATTTGTCCATTTGCTGTGGTGCTCTGCTGGTCAGTGAGTCACTCAGCAATACAGTACCTTAGGCCGCGTGTTGGGGAGTTGCAGTCGCTGTGCTGCAGCGATGCCATAGTTGTGTGCAATGGGAAACAATGCCCTCCACAGCTTTCAGGCCTTGGCCTGGCGTTAGCAAGCTATCCAGCGTCCAAAACAGAGTTCTGAACAGATTCAAAACCTATGGAAGAACGCTGTCCATGTGCGGTGTTGACAAAACAAGAGGCAGAGCATTGTGTCCATGCTTTACACTGGAAGCACCACAGTGTTGTCTCTTTATGCCTGATGTGCTTTTCAAGTGCCTATGTGTTTGGCAGCTTTTTAAGCATCTGTAGCAGAGCATTGATTTCCAACGGAATTTGTGTGTTGTAATTTTGCAGGACGTTACACTTTCTCCAGCTACTCCGTGCTGGAAGACAAACAGCTGATTCCCTCTCAATCATTGGCATTGAAGCTCCTGTACCGCTTGGCATCGGATCCTGGCATTGTGGGTATCATGAACAAGCATCGTTGGAGTGTTGGCCTCTTGAGTGAAATGCCACCTGAGGGGAAAGTTGGCATCAGCAGAATGTGCATTCTTGGCTACAACGTGAACAAAGGACAGGAGATTTCTCTCAGGCTCAGGACTGATGATCTGAAGGGCTTTCGGAAGTACCTCAAGATTCGCGAGACACTTGTCCATGAGCTGGCCCACATGGTATGGAGTGAACATGACAACAATTTTAAGAGTCTGAACTCGCAGTTGCTCCGTGAGTGTGATGAATTTAATCGGCAAAGTCAGTCTGGCCATGTCCTTGGTGGCTGGGAGATTCAGCGCCAGGATTCAGAAGACATGGAGCAATGGCAGACCGAGTACCCCGAAACTGTCAGCCAAGTGGGGCACACACTGGGTGGTTCGTTGGTGACCATTGTTGCTGACCCAAGGGCAGCTGCTCGAGATGCTGCCCTGAAGAGGTTGCAAGCGGCAGGCCCAGTGCCAAAAGGCAGTGAGCAGGCTAGCTCCTCTGCTAGCCAAGAATATGGAAACAAAGTTGCGCAAGAGGATGGAATGGAGGCTGTGGAGCTGGAGCGGTTCGAGCACCACGATCCACAAACAGCCGATGATGAGGACAGAATGACGAAGCTGGGGTCACTTGACTTGGGTGAAGGTGGATTAGGGCCAGATGACCATTGTTGCAGATCGCACCCTGCCCCATCCCCATCTGGAGTTGCAGATGTTGCCAGCAATGCTGATGTCCGACAGGAAGTCAAGGCTGACCAACACAATGACGCTGAGCCAGGTTCTCCAAGAGGTGCAACTGTGGTGGCGGCGAGCGATTGGGAACAAACTCTTGCCAACAACGTGGACTCCCAGCAAGGAGGCATGCCTGATGAATGTCCCAACCTCGAGAATGCTTCGTCCAGAGGTGTGACTGCACAGGCAGCAGGACAATTGGTGGAACCCTCAAGTTCACATTTCTCTGACGACCAAATGCAGGATGTGGCTTCCACCGAAGACCCAGCAGTAGAAAGATATAAGAGAGCAGAGGCTGCTCTGGATAGACTGCTTTCACTGCCAGGTGGAGGAGACTCGTTAGTTGCACTGCAGACAATGGAAGTGATTCTCCGAAATGCGCTGGGGTCACCTGCAGAGGAAAAGTACCGAAGGTTGAGGTGCAGGAATCCGACAATATACTCGCGTGTTGTGAGGCATCCAGCAGCGGTGGATTTGTTGGGCGTGGCAGGATTTCAGAGGGAAGAGGGTGGCGACCCTGTGCTGCGTCTGCGGAACAATGACCCAGGCGTGCTTTGGTTGACGTTGTCTGTTGTTCAAGAGGGATTGCAGCGGATCGGTAATGCTTCTTGATGGCACGTCTTGGAACGCCATATTATGGTGGTGATGCGAACCTCGATTTGCATGTATTTTTTTATTGTATTGTAAATTGTACGTTTATCTTGTTGACAATGGTTTCCAGGGTGGGGCTTTCAGCTGTCCTTCAAATATCTGTGTCCTACCCTTTGAATGATTGGCTCCCTTCACAAGAAATGAATTTGTAACTGCAGGTATTGACTCAATACCATTGAGCCACCCTTGCAGCACGGCAACTTGGCAATGCATGTGCGTGCTTTGCTTTGCAAGCCGTCAAATCTTTATCGACTCTGATTACGATTTTCTTGAAATGCTGGATGGACGCTGGATGAGAAACGCACTGGAAGCTGCATTTGCAGCCGGTTTGAAACCAGTATGTTAAGGCGAGACGACCGTTTGTGGCGCAAGCACGGGCAGGGTAAACTGGCTCATTGGATGGAACGCTTTGAAAGCAAACCTGCAGTTTTTTTGTGCTGTGGCCCACAGCCCACATCAATTGTGGTGGTGGTCCTTGTGGACCATCCCAGGGGCCCTGTTGTAAAAGCGCTGAAAACTGACGTGGCAGTGACGTGGCTGTCTGGGTTTTAGGTGTTAGGGTTAGGTTGGAATATATTTTAGGGTTAGTGTTTTTTAGGTTTGGTTTTCAGGATTTTCAGGGTTTTAGGGTTTTAGCGTTTATGGTTACCTTAAAGCCTAACCCTAAAACCTAAAAAAACTAAAGCCAAGCCAAGCCAAACACACATACATCACTGCCACGTCAGTTTTCAGCGACATCATGCGGGGGGCATCCCAGGCAGTGAGCCACGTGTCAGACACAGAACCACCTTGGGCAAGCTGAATCAAAATTGACAAACCCCAATGCTGCGCTGATCAAACACGCAATCCACGACCCACCCCACGACCGCAAAAGCAGTAAAGCACCAATGGCGCTGGTCGTCCCGATTGGCTGCCACCTCGCCCGGCCTTTGGTTCCCCCCGTACCAATCGACACAAAAACCGACAGGCGGGCAACAGCGCCTCTCGTGTAATAGCCAACTCGCTCGGCGTCATCGGCCCTCGAAACGCTATTCATGGTGTTTTTGGCGGTCCTCCGCCGACTGCCGCTCGGCGCGAACACGCCAGGCTGCGGCTTCACACGCCCGGCGAGCCTCGCGGGACTGCGCTGCGCCGATTCCAGGCGTCTGAAGGAGGCGTACCGGCGCAGGGGGTAAGTCGCTGAAGTGTGCGCGATGAATGGACTTGGTGGTGGCTTGTGGGGGAATTGACACGTGGCCATGGTCGATCTGTTGAACCGATGGGATGCGTGCCAGTGGCGACGACTTGTATGACGGATGGGCAATCTCCAGTATCGGCTGGCGGATGTTCTGCGGGCGGTTGGGTCGTAGGGGTGTTGGGGGAATTGGGGCGCTGGGGGGGAACGTCGGTGAACATGCTTGCGCGTGTTTGCGAAGGAACTGACGGAAATCGCGCGCACCGGGCCGGGGGTGTGGGCTTGCGCCATTATGGCGACTGTGAACGAAATCGAATGAAGGTGGTGGCGACGGGCCTCGCCTTCCGCGCCACTGCTCTGCTGCGCCATCGCGTGGCGCTTTGCCGGCACGCGTGTCAGTCGATGGCAATTTAACAACATGCACGGCAAAGGGCCGTGGCGCAATCAGCGAAACCGCCCGGCACCTGATCAAGTCGTCGATGTTCAACGCGCGCAGTTCTGTTCTGTTTGGGTGGCGCATCGGCAGAGGAGGTCTTGTTGTTCGGCACAGCGGCGCAGCGACAAGGGCGACCCCAGATCCTGTTGGCGAAGTTTGTCCACAATTGGGTCCAGTCCAAATTTGGCTACATTTGCCATGGGCCCAATGTTCGTACATGTCACTAGATCCTGGGCCCCCGCAGGTGCTCAACCCGCGGCCACAATTTCACGTGGAGACTGACTGACACCCAGCTGAGAGGAGGCACGTTCAAGCAATCGTGCCCAAATGGGCATGCACAATTGCGTTTACAACAGATAAAATAGCTTAGTGCACTTCTGTCCATGATCAGGAATCAATTTGAGCATTTCAGCACATGCACGCTTTGGAGTTCTGGCAGTGAATCCACGGCATTAAATATCTGCCTGAGCAAGTTCATGCCTATGATTACTCTGAAGCCAATGGTATTATGACTGTCAAATGCACAGGCGCTGTTCTGTGGCAGCAATGGCTGCTTCAAAGTGGGTGGAAGAAGACAAGCGCAGGCTTCTGCATGTGGTGTACCGCGTTGGAGACATGGATGCCACAATCGACTACTACAAGAAATGTTTTGGCATGCAGCTCCTTCGGTACAGAGACATAAAAGAAGAAAAGTACACGTGAGCAAGATTGGGTCACCCCTGGGCACTCTGCTGGTGCTGTTCCATTCTGCTTGAGTTGCCAGAGTCAGTCAGTCAAGGCACCAGTGCATGACCCAAGCACAACAACTTACCTCACAGTCGCAACTCAGGCACTGTTTGTCCCTGCATTGGTGGCTCAGAGAAAGAAGATATTCAAAAGCAAATGCCTCTGTAACTTCTGTTAGGGCAAGTGGGCTGCTTTTGCTCCAGCGACTGTGTTGATGCCTTCCTTGGACACGAGCAGGACTTGCCAAAAATCTGTCATGAAGGCTGTGCAATGTCACATTGTCTGCCACGGTGCATCAGTAGCATACTGAGTGTCTGCCCAACGTGGTGTCTGTGGATGTGGCCACAATGTGTGGCAAAGAGCGGCCATTCATGGAGCTCTGGAAGGAACCCTTCCTTGGACACAAGCATGACTTGCCAAAACTCTGTCATGAAGGCTGTGCAATGTCACATTGTCTGCCACATTGCATCAGTAGCGAACTGAGTGTCTGCCCAACGTGGTCTCTGTGGATGTGGCCACAATGTGTTACAAAGAGTGGCCATTGCTGGAGCTCTGGAAGGAACAAAGGAAATGTCAGGGCGGGAATTAGCTTCTTTGTAATTCCTGCCCCTTGTGTTGTGCTGACATTGCTAAAATGGCTGCCTTGGCTCCTTTTCCTCAGTTGGAAGGAGAACTGTTGTACGCATAAGTTGTTGTCTTGTTTCTGATCGATGTTTTTTGTGGGTGTTAAGGAATGCCTTCTTGGGGTATGGAAACGAACGGACCCATTTTGTCACTGAGCTGACATACAACTATGGTGTTGACTCGTACGACCTGGGAGAGGGATTTGGCCACTTTGGTATCCAGCTGCCAGATGTCTACAAGGCAGTGGGTGATATCAAGACTGCAGGAGGGAAGGTGTGCCCTCATAAGAAATGCGGCAAGCGCCGAGTTGCAGTGGTGCTGTGCACATGGCCCTTATGTTGAAAAACATGCCAAAAGAATCCATTGTTGTTAGAATGTATCAGCATTATCGCAGATTTGTATCCGGACGCGTACAAGAATGTGAAATCTGCATAGTTGTCGAAAGTGAGCCAAAGGCGAGCAGAGGTTTGTCACAAAGCGATAACGATGTGGATGGGCTCCTTAGCTGGCTGCCATATTCGACACATGCGAATCTTGATTGTTGGTTTCGTCCTTGGACGATCTGTCAATTGTTCGTTTTCATCTCAGGGGATTGTGGGACTGATGGCAATTTTGAAGGGCTGGACATGGCTGTGCAACGCCCTGTTTTGTCGATGCACTACTCAAGAAAGCAATCAGTTCTTGACTTGCGCTGCTGCACTTGAATTGCAAGGAAAGTCAGTTCTGTTCATTCTCTTCATGCTCCAGTATTCTCAGAGCCACTGAGTTAGCGCACGATACGCCATTCTGTTGCTGACCAATCCCTGCTGCCCCGCTGCCCTCCAGGTCTCAAGGGATGCTGGACCGGTGAAGGGCGGCACGACTGTCATCGCCTTTGTTGAGGACCCCACTGGCTACAAATGGGAACTCATCCAGAAACCCGAGAAACGAGACGATCCCATGTGCCAGGTCATGCTCCGGGTGGGCGACCTGGAGAAGAGCATAAAGTACTACAAAGAGGCCCTGGGAATGCAGTTGCTGAGGACGAGGGAGAATCCGGAGTACAAGTACACCCTTGCGTTCATGGGTTACGGCCCAGAGGACAGCAGCCCAGTGAGTGCAGCCACATTTTTGGCAATCAATTCACAGTTTGTGGCCATTTTTGCCATTCAACTCTGTGTTCCCTTTGTTTTTGATCCAGCCTTTCCGATGCTGGCGGCACTGTGCACTGCTGAGTCTGTCTGGGCCCAAACGCTCCGATCAAGACAACTGTCGCTTCGTGAATAGCCCCCACAGGGCAAAGGGCGTAGTTCTTTAGTTGCTGAATAGGTCGGCGTCAACTGAATGCACTTCAACCGTCGCCAGGGGAACGTGCGCTCCTGATCGAGCTCATCACAGCGAGCCTCGGAAGGCACCTCCGTGCGGCTTGCCATCCAGCGAGATCACCTTGGGGCGTGAATGTGCAGACACGCACAGATACAGCTGATATGAGGAACGACTCCTTGTTGGACAGTGTCATAGCACTCCGCATATTTATTGAAACCACGTGCCAGCCATGAAATCGCAACCAACATGGGAATGAGCCCAACACAGTGGAGGCATGAATGTCTACCAGTATTCTTTGGCCGCAAGCAGCGCCTGGCAGTCCCCTTCGTCCACTTGTTAGTTTCTGTCTGTGGACGCTGTTCACCCAGGTGACATTGCCTGCCTCGAGTGTGTCTCAACGCCGCCCCGTCCCTTGGTGTTTGCTTTCCCCGCACAGGTGATGGAACTGACGTACAACTGGGGCAAGGAGAGCTACACGAAGGGCAATGCCTACGGCCAAATTGCAGTCAGCACGAAAGACGTGTACAAGACTGCTGAAGACATCAAGGCGGCTGGGTGGGAGCTGACCAGAGAGGCGGGGCCTGTGCCGGGCATCGGGACCAAGATCTGTGCCACTGTGGACCCTGACGGCTGGAAGACCGTGTTTGTCGATGAAGAAGACTTCTTGAAGGAGTTGGTGGAGGCAGAGAGCCAGGCATGAGTCGCGGGAGGGCTAGACTTGGCTTGATTGACCTGGGGCGCTGATGGCCATGCGAATGGAGGTGTCTGGGGCGCGGCTTGGTGGCGAGGACGTGCTTGGCGGCGCCAGACTTCTGCCACTTTGTTAAGTCGTGCCATCTGTGGCATGCCACCGAATAATGACACAATGGCTGTGGATGCCAGGCAGGGGCTGCTTCATTGTGTGTTGTGGAAACTACTGTCATGGGTTCGCCTGATGTCTGCTCCAGATATTCTATACTCCAATTCAGCTGTCAGAGCTTGCAATGACGTAAACGCAATGCAGGCCCTAAAATGCTTTTCAGAAACGTCAACAGCACGACCTTCACAAGAGGCGCCGGAAGCACCACAGCCCAACAGTTCTTTGATGCTGCATCAATGATGCAGTCGCCGCTGCTCACAAGTCCAGCGAATGGCAGAGTCTCTACATGCAGGGACAACATCGCATGTTCCCGAAGGAATGCCAATGCCGCAATGTTTGGGCTGGCGTTTGTTTTGTGAATGGGTGGATGTTTGGCAGTGGTGATTGCCTGCGGCATTTGGCATGGATGCTTGTGTGAAATACTGACCGACACACAGTAGTGTCATGTTCCCCAACGATGATTGACACCGGCACATCGACAGTACACAGTTGTGCATCTGGCTGAAACGCTTGATGTTAAAGCATGCATTTGTTCGCTCAACGCCACCGGGTAATGCTAAGGGCAAACCAGCCACTTGCGCCGCCTCTTGTTGGCAACGTCGGGACTCAGTTATGGGGTGGGGACAACTATGCTTCCGGCGTGCACGCCCAGGGGCGGTTTGAGCCATCAATCAAGCCGTCATCTTTCAAACGCTGGAAGTTCAGGATAACATTTGACATTCTTGAACTATTGTGGCTTCGAAGTCTCACCATGCACAGTAACCACTGCAACGTTGGCGTGGGGCGAGAAGGGGTGCTACAATGCAGGGTCGCAAAGTCCATGCTGGGGCCCATAGCCTGCTGGCATGAATTGCAGCTGATCCTAGCGCATAATCAGACATCTGCTTTACCCAAAACTGCTGACGTGGCCGTTCAGCTTTTGCAAATACGTGCAAAAGGGCAGCAACGATGATCGCCTCAGGTCGACTACTGGGCCCTTGGAGAAATGTCACCTGATGAAAATCCACTCAATTTCCGTGAATTTGCGTTCCTCTGTGACACCAGGCACAAGTGAGCATTTGAAGTCGTTGCTGGCATCAGCAGCCATTCATTGCTCAACAAATATTCCAATACATCAAAGGAAGTGCAGCCTCATGAGTTCACCTTTTCCCTGTCAGCAGGACAGTGTCGCTGCTAGAATCTAGGTATGCTTTGAAAGTCATAATCTTCGTACCCCCGCCATGCATAGTAGGCAATCCTGGAGTGGTAGAAGCCTGCACAGCATTCAACAAACCGCGTCACAGAACCCAAGCCCAAGCCAGTGCACCTGTCGTCCTTGTTCTGTCCACTGGTAATGGCTATTCTCCCAAAACAGCACCACTTCCGCAGCCTTCTTGGGGGCTTGTTACCGATGGAGAGCAAATCAAATGTCAAGCAAGTGCAACCCTAACAGCGCATGCAATGCTGCAAGGCACTTCACGCACTCCATGATGGACTGCAAGCACTTCAATGTAGATTCCCGATGCCAGGAGCAGTCCGTGAAATTTGTCCATTTCAGTGTGCACAGGGTGAGGGCGACTGCGATTGGGTACCGTCACTACATCAGTACGAGAACAACATTGCCTGCGCATTTGTGGTGCTGTTAATGCACAAAGCATCCCATTCTTTTCGTTTCTATTTCTCTTGTGCTTCTGCCGTTGCACGTTGCTTGAGACACAGTGTCTGGTGGCACATCAACACCACCTTCCTGGCAACAATTCAGCCACTGCAGATTCGCAATTCCCCCTTCCCCATCACCCCATCCACTGCAAACCGGGACAGATGCTAGCGTTGAAATACCTGGGATGAATGTCAGCAGGCCAAGCACCAGGAATCCCCACCCCTGCACAAAAACCATAAATGACACATACTTGGTTTTGCTGCAAGGCAATCCAGGTGCACAAGCACCTGCCAGCCCATCAGTGGGCTCTTGAGAACAGCACACAACCAGGGCATTCAAATGTGACTCTATGCAAGGTGGGAGGCAGTTGTTGCAATTGTGAAAGGCAAAATCTCATGCTCTGTGGACAGCATATCACAAGGCAAACGTTCCCCACAAGAGAAACTGCAATGAGCCCTGGTTGCAATTAACATTCCCAGTTCCTCACCGCTCCTGTTTTGCTGAGCAAGTGGCCTGTGGCATGTAGGATAGTCAAAGTGAAGAAGGCGACCCCTGCCAGCAATAAGAATGCTGCCAGCACAATTGAGTAGCAAAGCCCCGGAGTCTGTCTGTCAAGCTCATCCACAACCTCCTCCTCCTCCTCCTCCTTTGGAGCAATTAGCAAAGTACATATCATTGATCCACAGCAGGAAACGCACCCACAAATCAAGACATTATTTGCCGCATTAACTTGGACCAGATGCGGGACAATTCAATCCGTCGATGCACTTGCCATAAAGAGCAGCAATCCCACGTATCAAAAGCCCGCGCACACTGCCAAACCGTTCGCAAAGGGATTCTTGAATTGCATCGGAGAGCTAAATCAAACCGACTGTCCGAAGAGCTCAAAGTCTTCGCCACATTCGCAGCACGCAGCTCCGTCTCGTCGGTGTCCACGAACACGAGTTCTAGCCGTGCTGCAGCCCTCTCGCGCACTCACGTTCCTGCCTGCGCGCGTGTCCTGCTCTGCTAAGGAACTGTAACCCCGGCGCCGCGCGTTGCCTCTCTCAGCCATAGGCGTCACCCTGCGCCGGATGCCGCAGTCCTGATGCCAATCACCGCGGTGCTGAGAGGATGTGGGCTTGCGAACCAAACAAGCACTTAAAGGGAGAGGTTCAAAGGCATGACCGTCGTTTAGGTGTTTGCTTTGTGCTGGGACCTGATGAAATCGCAACGAGGCACGGCGTTGTAGCAGCGCGTTTCCTTAAGGGGTGGACACGTGTCCGTGCGAGGAAAGGGCAGTGTTCCAAAGAACACTGCCCAAGAACAATTGAAATGCTGTTCAGCGCATCGAATTTGTCTGCTTTGTAAATGTACAGCAAACTCAAAAGCGACCATATTGTCGACTGCTCGGCGTCCTCGTCCAACTCCCCTTGCCCTCTTACTGCAAATGAGGCATTAACAACGCCTCATGAGTACAATAGGACAGACATGTGGATAAGAAGGACGGGAGGGTGGTCCAAAACAAGGTGCCGGGGGAACGCCAACGGATAACATGCGAGGCATATGAATATACGACAATGGACGTATTCCCATTTATTCCGTGATCAGCATTTTCATGAACACGAATGTTCATGTCCGGAAAATGTCAATCGTTTATATGAGATTCGCAATTCGCCCAGGTTCTATCTTTGGTTGAATAATGTTCACTTGTGAGTAGTCAGCAATGACTATCGGCAATTGAACATTATCCAATGATAGACAAACCTGCAGGAACTATGAGATCTCACGAAGACGAGTTGTGTTTTCCGGAGTCTCTTATGAAGCACAAGTGAGGATATGCACTGAGACGAAGACAGTGCCCAGCAGAACAGGAACCAAAAAAAACTGGAATTCTGCAGCGCACTCTTCAGAGCACCATCGTCAGATAGCATGCGGATAAAAATATGACAGTTTCCTGGTGCCGGAGGCAGTTCCGCCCCATCGTGCGCATTTCCGAATCAGTCAACTTACACTACCTAATTTATGGAAACTGGTCATGTACTTTTGCTGGCAGAAGGTCGGCGGGGTATCCAGCGCCTTTTGTTTGACCGTCTTTCCCAAGCGGTGCTTCGATTTGCCTTGAACGCAACACAGGCGCGCGCCCGGCGCGCGCCAGCCACGTGCCCCCCGCTCACCTTTGACCGCCGGATGTACTTTAAGGGGCATCAAATCACCGGCAAAGTTGACCCGGACTTCCACGTCCTTCCGACCCGGTCATTGAGTCAGCGCGAGTTCCGGCACTTTCGGGTATAAATTCCCCTCATCCGCCCTCCCACCACCCCTTCGCTCCGCAAACCCTCTTGACTTTGGAGCCGACATCGGGCTTCGAAAGTCCGAAATGACGACGACGCCGAGACGCCGGGGTGATTGAAACGTGGCCTCGCCGTGACGGCGACGGGGACGCGACTGTGGAGAAGAACCGTCCCTTCGCCGCAGGTCACTGGTGAGCTGCGGCGCGCGTTGACACCAATCTACGCCTCGCTGCGCCGTATCGCTGGCAGCTCGAGACGTTCCTTCTTGGTCTGGTGTCGAGGGACATGACGCTGACGACGGCGTGCTGGGAATTTCGTGCTTGCGAGTGTATGGCTTGGCGACGTTCCGCGTCCGTCGACGCTCCGAACACCGCGTTGTTGCCCCCCCTGCCTTGTAGTGTATGGACAAGTGCCGTACGTCCGAGATTCGACCGTTGCGACATAGCACGTCATCTTCCCCGCGCAGCTGCGTTCATGCGCCGCCCCGGCCTGTTTAGGCCAAGTCAACGGCAACTGACCCGCGACGCGAGGCATAGTCGCAAGTTCGCCCAGTGCACGCAAGGGCACCGGGGCGGGTGCCCCTGAATTTTCTGGCGCCGCTTTTAGCTGCCACCGAATGCTTGTGCGCCGCCGCTTGGGATTTTGTCGTTGCCACCGCAATGCATACGCAGTATTATCCGGCTGACGGCGAAACTTCAGATGTGATGGCCTGGGGAGTTTCTGACGATAGCGCAGCTGCGGTCTGTGCAATTTGGCAATGCAGCATCGGGCCAGCTTATCCTGTTTGCAAAGAATACTTGCTTCACGAAAGCTCACTTTGAATTGGCTGAAAGCGTCAGCGCGAGAGCAACATCGAGCTTTCGCGGGTGGCGCTTTTTGTTTTCATGTACTTCTCTGATTTTTGAATAAGTGTCCGAAGATTTCTCTCGGCGTTCCGGTATCGTGGCCGATGAGTAAATGCCGCCAGTGTGCATGGCATGTTTTACCATTGCGTGATATTTGTGGTGCAGATTCACCTGTAGAGCCACCAGCGCACCCAGCGACATGCTGCCACAGCTCACACTGCTAAACGTGAGCACTTCAAAGGTGAGTTCCACTTTCAACGATTTCTGCCGGAGGTTTAGTAATTCACTATCACTTGATAGCCCTCAGCTCTGCCATACTGATTCAAAAAATTATCGTTTTTTTCTTCAACGGGAATGCAGGAATACAATATTTTTCTTCCATCTATCAGTACGTCTGCTATTACGATTACATGAATGTATTGATTATCGTGTTGGCCTGCGTTTTCTCGACAATGAGACCATATCTAACTGTGCTATCAGAGCTTGTCAAAACTTGTTTTCCAAGACCATGAACACAGATAGAAAACCAGATCATTCCGGCCATCATAGAGGAGCTTCATTGCGACGAGATTGGATCCCAATCATTCCCCTCATCCTTAAGGACGTTTCCCCTCCTGTTGCAGCCCTAGTGGGTCTACTCGTCCTACGATCCATACTCTTCTCACGGGGACAGCCACAATGGCTACAGGCCCCCCAAATTTCCCAATCATGACGATAGATGAGGCGACGGCAAGACGCCAGCGGGCAGCGCATTATCCACTGCAGGCGCTCTCCAGGCTCTACGGGCCACGGAGGCCATTACGAGTGCTCTTGCTATAGGAGCTGATGACCCTACAGCCCCTGTGGTGCGTAGAGCCACTACGGAGGACACCATATTGAGACGTGCAAGGGGAGCACGACTGCTGCGAGGGATACGGCAGCTACGTGGCTACGTTTACAAACATGTGGGGGCGCCATTGAATGGGTGATTACCGTGGAGATCATGACACATACAAAGAGCCCGACCGCGGTTTGGCCCCGACAGCTGCGGCAGGCATGGCAAGTATGGCAGCCTTGCATCCCATCAAGGGGATTGTTCGAATTACCAGTAATTGACCACTGATCTGCCTCCGTCAATTACTGATCTGTAATCCGATGATTAAATGGTGGCATATGAGAATCCCGTTTCGAGGAATGCCATCAACAATATCTTTGGATGGCTGTCATTTTTCTCGATGTTTCACATGCAACTTTCCAGTTCTCATAACTGGAGGTCAGTGGCTGAACACTGATGTGCAGTGAAACTCAATGAGAGCAGTGAATACATATCAAAAAGCCAAGCTAAAGAGATGAAAGTCTGACACACCATGACAGGCGCAGCTGCCATGTTATGCAAGCACCTGTTCATGTGCTGGTTGACTGGTGCACACATTGACCTGATTGAGATGGCAGGAGGACGGCCGGCCAACAATTAGCTTCAATCTTACTAATTTTCGGGATCACGAGTTGGCACTATGGAGTGGAGCTGTGGGTTGGTGCCGTGGGTCGATGCCAGGGGTCGGTGCTGTGGGGTAGCGTGTTGTGCGTGTGCGAAGTGTGAGTTCAATCCGGCGCTCTGAGTGTGAGTGTTGGTGGGCAAAAAAAGAGGCGCATTCTGGTATTTAAAGAGAGCCCGAGACTGTTCGTGGCTTCTCTTGGTTTGGTTGTAAGACAAGTTGAGTCTTGGCTGCTTGTCCGACCATGCACGGCGAGTGCGTTTGAGCACCGCGTGCACCAAGGTTGCCACAGAGGTCGAACCAAAACGGTTTGACTTGTGCTGCGTTGTGGCCCATCGCTGCGCGTGCATTCGATTGCGACGAGCGGGACCTCGAACCGGGATGGCTAAGGAACTTTATCATGGTTTCGGAGCCAGGTTCCTGGTGCTGTGGCTTGCAAGCGTTGAGGCTGCAACCCAGCAACAGGTTGGGACTTACCGTCCTAGCTATAATCTTTCCTTGATCGGTCGCGCCTCGCACGGCGTGACTCGATGGCTGGGATGGTCATGTCCCACGCCAACAATTCCCGAGTTCGAGGTGGACCTGCGAATGGATCCACCCGCTCGAACGTTAAGGAGCGTGCTGTACGGAAGGGAGAGAAGTGTACGCCTGCCTGTCTTTCAGCTGGCCTGGGCTATGCTTGTTGGGGATGGGAGATGGCTACGCGCGTCGATCGGCGGCACCGCGACACTAGGGTGGCAGCGCGCGTCGCAGCTACCCAGGTCGCCCGTACGTAGGGCTTGGCCGACAGCGTGAGGCCATCCCCAGCGCAGTTTGACCCAACGGCAGCCACTCTAACGGGACAGAACCCAGTTGTCTTTGCTAGCGCGAGCTCCCCACCGCCATGCGCAACAACGGAGCTGAGCGCTTCGACAATGTCTGTGTTTCCAAACGGCTTCGTGCTTTCTGTGCCCAAGGCAGCACCAAACGCGGCACGCCTCTTATTGACGCAGCCGCAGAGCTCGGTGTCAACGGAGGTCGCGGCTGCGCAGGTGGCGCGGTCGGCAGGTGCAGGAGGGTGCCGGGATGCAGCACCACCTCAAGAGCGCGATGACGCGCACAGCCTGATATGGTGTGCATAGTGTGCGCCCACGCTTTTTAAGAAAGCATCGCAGTACTCACTGCAGCGCTGGCATCAAGTCACTTTGGCTGAAGTGCATTGTATCTCTGGGCATGCCTATGTAGTTGCCCTGGATTTGAGGTTCTTTGAAAGCCTCAAGAATACACTCAAAAATACTCCAAGTGAAAAGCCTCAACCCTTGATGGTAGGGGTTTCAAGCCAGGATAAAAGTGGTTGCCCGTTTGCTTTGCAGCGGAGAAGGGTGAATTTTTATGACTCACGAACTTTGCATCACTTTGGACCCTGTTTTAATCATACATTCCGTCGACCTGTAGGTCCTGACGTATTGGAAAGCTTGCGGACACATGCAAACTAAATGATGTGTTCTACTATCCTGAGTTTTAAGCAAACGTGGTTGTACCTGCCAAAAACTAAGAACCACTTGAGTGCCATCCATATGGGGCGTGTGATGCCACCAGAAGAGGTGAGCACCAAGGGCAATTTTATCTTCTTGAGCAGGCCACACAGCGTATCAGTGAGAAATGAACACTTTTAGGGCGATTCGTCCACTTTGTCATGGTTTTTTCATCAAAATTGGTACTGGAGATGGCTGCATGTGAATATGGGTGCGCATGACAGCACTTTACCTTCAAGATGAAATTTCTGCAGCATGCTTTTATCCCAAGAGAATTTTGCTGTGGCTGCGATGATCACTTGTATTTGAATCCTTGCAGTGAATCATGCAGCTGGCTTGTTGTCTGCCTCAAAGTGGTTGTATGTGAGAATTCAACTCTATGGCGACTTTATTACCACTAGTGTGACAAGAAAGACCGCCAGTTGAAAAAGCTTCTGTTTGAATATCAATCCAATTTGAAGAGCAATCATCAGAACGGTGATCACAAATTGCTCGTTTTGGATATGATGGGGTCTCATCGCACTTCCACAACTTGTGCATAGTGTTTGATGGGATTGGGCCCACTACGCAAGAATTGAGCTTCTGATTAAACGGAGCTCAAACTTCTGTGATTATGCAGAACTACATGTTCTAGCATTGAGCAAATCCGAATCCTCATATTCTGTTGAGGTAAAGCTAACCACTTCTAACGAGTTTGGAGGTTTTTATCAGAATCAAATCGAGGATTTCTTTCTGTCAGTGAGACATTTTGACTCTGATTGGTTGAGCCGGTGGTAATTGAACCCTGGCAAATTTCGGAGTTATTCGCAGTGAGAAGTCGTGGTGTTCCCATGTTCGAATTACCAGTAATTGACCACTGATCTGCCTCCGTCAATTACTGATCTGTAATCCGATGATTAAATGGTGGCATATGAGAATCCCGTTTCGAGGAATGCCATCAACAATATCTTTGGATGGCTGTCATTTTTCTCGATGTTTCACATGCAACTTTCCAGTTCTCATAACTGGAGGTCAGTGGCTGAACACTGATGTGCAGTGAAACTCAATGAGAGCAGTGAATACATATCAAAAAGCCAAGCTAAAGAGATGAAAGTCTGACACACCATGACAGGCGCAGCTGCCATGTTATGCAAGCACCTGTTCATGTGCTGGTTGACTGGTGCACACATTGACCTGATTGAGATGGCAGGAGGACGGCCGGCCAACAATTAGCTTCAATCTTACTAATTTTCGGGATCACGAGTTGGCACTATGGAGTGGAGCTGTGGGTTGGTGCCATGGGTCGATGCCAGGGGTCGGTGCTGTGGGGTAGCGTGTTGTGCGTGTGCGAAGTGTGAGTTCAATCCGGCGCTCTGAGTGTGAGTGTTGGTGGGCAAAAAAAAGAGGCGCATTCTGGTATTTAAAGAGAGCCCGAGACTGTTCGTGGCTTCTCTTGGTTTGGTTGTAAGACAAGTTGAGTCTTGGCTGCTTGTCCGACCATGCACGGCGAGTGCGTTTGAGCACCGCGTGCACCAAGGTTGCCACAGAGGTCGAACCAAAACGGTTTGACTTGTGCTGCGTTGTGGCCCATCGCTGCGCGTGCATTCGATTGCGACGAGCGGGACCTCGAACCGGGATGGCTAAGGAACTTTATCAGGGATGACTATGGCGAAGTTCGCAGTCGCTATGGGGGACGCGAGAGCTGCAAAAACAATGCTGATTGGAGGACAGGTAAGTACGGTGGTGGCGGCAGCTGCGGCAGATGCGACCCCCACAAGTATATCGACCACGGGTTGTGGCCACACTTCTAACGATGAGCAGGACAGCCATCATGGATGCGAAACCTAAATGCCCTTGACACCTGAAAACGCGCCTGAAGCAAAGGCCATAGCATCATAGGAGGAATGGCACCTACAAGGATCGCAAGCAATACAGAGCCAGGTACCAAGCCTATCCCAGTGCTTGTGGCCATAGCTACGTGTCCGCCACAATGGCAAAGAGTTGGGCAGTGGTGATGCACGAGAGCCTGGCTTCGTTGACGAAACAGGTGGCGACGGCTGTGCACTTGCAAAGAGCCACGCCGGAAAGGCGACCATGTTGGCCAAGCGGACACACGCAGCAAGAAATCCCTTCATGCGGAGGAACCGGACGCTGCGATGCGCGCACTGCAGGTGGGAAGAGCGTTTTGGAACGAAAATTTTCATACATTTGTGTAATTATTTCAATTCCATTTTATTGCAAGGACAACGAACAACAAGCCACTGTGCCGTGTGGAGTGCCGGGACTGTTCTGCGGTGATAATAGATTGCCTTATTGACAAAATTGCCATCACGGGTGTTAATCCAGGGTATTTCTGAACTTTGCCATCGACTTGCACAACGCGACATTTGGGAAAACGCCGCACGGACCGTGGTCGATGCGCAGACTTCATTCTTGCATGAAGGCCGGCATTCTCAGGGCGAATGTGGCCCGGTGTGCATCCAGGTCGCTGTTCCTTCGGCACTGTTCGAGGCGCATTTGAAACCAGAAGACATCCAAATAATGCAGCGCGCACGCCCAGTGCTGAATGGCGGACCACCTTGGGGCATGGGGTGAAAGGGATGGCGGAGTCGGACGGACGTGGCCATCCTACATAGGCGTATTCTCTTGGCAGCCCACTGTGTGTGGGGCAGTTGGGAAGCAGGGAATTGCGCGGAAGCTGAGAGACAAAGCATTGATTTTTCACTCTTCGACATCCATCACCTTTGGCAAGGGGTGCATGGCCAAGGATGTATCAGACATTTGATTGGTGTAACTCAAGGAACTTCTCAATCCCTGTCCGCTTTCTGAATTTTAACATCAAATTTCGGCCAAGCCAGGAGTTTAGCGCCGCTGTGGCGTTTAAGTTAGCGCCGCTGCAACATGGCCATGCAGTCTATGTGCTGCACATCATGTTCATGGCACGAAGCGGCACAACGTCTTTCACAATCCTGCATCCCAACCATACCCCAGCCAGCTTCAGGCCGTCAATCCCTGCGCCAGTCGTCCAATCCGGAGCCGATGGCCCCGCTGTTGGGAGGCACTGATCTACAGTGGCCGCTGCTAATGGAGTAGCAGCAGTGAGAGTGATGTCACATATAGATTGACACTGACATCCCTGCGGAACAATCGCCGCTGATCACCGCCGTCTGTGCCCTTCAGCATGTGAAAGGCTAATGTACTGCGCGTCCTGTTCACTGCCCTTTACCCTGGACATGACCCACCGACAGCAGCCCCCCCAGGCAGCCACGTATGTTGTTATGGGGGCATCCTTTGGCATCAAAATGCACATACATGAGCTTTCCTTGGCACGCCATGAAGGTTATACAAGCCTCTTCCTGGCTTAACTTCAGTGCAATTATGTTATGCCTAGACACTTCCAGGCATTTTTTTCAAGCAAGGTGCATTGCCTGTGCTCGCAACCGATCCACTGGGGTAAAGAAAACACCGTGCATTCACTGAACGATTGCAGCACATGCCGATGCTGGGGATAAGGCGCAACTGTGTCGTCCATGAAATGGAGTGAACATAGGCGGGGCAATGGGCCGCCCCTTCGAAAGGGCGCGGTCACCGTAGTGGCGCGACCCAGGCGTCTCCAGCCCGTATTTTATTAAACCCTTCCACATAGCAACGTAACGCTTGGCCCGTTTTCGGGAAAAAATTAACAAAATTCTTGCGGAGCAACGAAAAAAAACAATTGGCGCTCTGAAACAAAATGCGGAGCAAGAGCGTAATGGTAAAATGTCGTTATGCGAAGGGTTAAATATCATACGGTTGGCATGCAACATGTCCCGCACACGCTGAACAAACCACACAAGACTGAAGCGATCTGCTGGACACAATCACCACCAACGCATTCACACTCCCCAAAGTTTGTTTGCCCAACGAAACCAAAGAATCCCCAAGCCGCCGTCCAAACCCGCTCAAATCGTCATTCCTGCGGGCATGCCCTCAGGCCCAAGGGCGCCAGGCGCCGCCTCCTTCTCACCCCCCTTCTTCTCCACCAGGACGGCCTGGGTCGTCAACATGATCCCGGCGATGCCCGCGGCATTCCTCAGCCCGCTCAGCGTGACCTTTGCAGGGTCGATGATGCCAGCCTCGATGAGGTTCTTGTACTGGCCGTCCATGGCGTCATACCCAAAGGCGAAGGGCTGGCCCAGCACCTTGTCCACCACGACGTCTCCCTCCACGCCCGCGTTTTCGGCCAGCTGGCGCAGGGGGGCGGAAAGGGACTTCATGACGATGTCTGCCCCCTGCCTCTCCTCCTCGTCGTCCAGCGTTTCCTTGAAGCCCGGCACCAGCTCGGAGATGTGCAGGTGCGCAGCACCGCCACCTGCCGTCCAGCACTCCAACCTCGGTTCTGTTTCCCCAATGCTCACGTTATGGACCCACAAACCCACAGGACCAGGTTTGACAATGCACTCCGAGAAGAGTTCAAAACAGCAATGACAGCACTGGGATGCACCGGTGCGATGTCAAGCAGCAGCAAGGTCACCTGTCCGAGGAGGCCTGCTGTCTCTGCCTCAAGTTGTGTGCCAATGAATGGATGAACAATCAGCTTCTGGATTAAAGGCATGTCTTGCTGCAAATGACCCTGCGTCACCTTTATTTGTGTGGTGTGGGCGATGATACATGCAATGGACGATTTGCCTTAGCACTTATACAATAACACAATAGTAAATGTGATGCATGGCCAGATTTCCCCCCCAGGTTTCCTGGCAAAGAGGCAGGGAAGGCCGTAATCCACAGTACAACCACCTGCCAGCAAAGGAACAGACAAACATCGGGCAAACCCACCAGGGACGATGCCCTCTTCAATGGCAGCAAACGTCGCATTCCTCGCGTCCTCCACTCGCAGCTTCCTGTCCTCAAGCTCTGTCTCCGTGGCTGCCCCCACCTTGATGACGGCAACGCCCCCAGAGAGCTTGGCAATGCGCTCCGCCAGCTTCTCCTTGTCGTATGTGCTCTCAGACTCAGTAAGCTCCTTCTTCAGCTGCCCCAGCCGCAGGTCGATCTCCTCCCGAGAGCCCGTGTCAGCGATCACAGTACATGCGTTATTCCTGACGGTGACCTTCCTGGCGACGCCGCACTGTTCCAGGGTTGCGTTCTCAACTGACATGCCCAGGTCCTTGGCGATGAACTCCGCGCCAGTGACTATGGCGATGTCCTGCAGCAGGGCCTTCCTCCGCTCGCCAAACCCTGGCGCCTTGACTGCGCACACGGTGATCACACCCCTCATCTTGTTGACCACCAACGTGGCCAGAGCCTCACCAGCAATATCCTCGGCGATCAGGAGCACTGGCTGGTTCACTTTCATTATCTGTTCCAGAATGCCGATGATGGTCCTGGCACTCTCAATCTGCAGAAGAGTGGCAGGCAAGCATAAGCATGCAGGAAGCAACACTGGCTGGAATGGATTGAATGAGCACATTCGTCAGAAGCTCATGACTGCCCATTGACATTCAAGGCGCTGGGGCCATTCGGCATCCTGCCACTGGTTTCTGGTGGACTATGTGAAGCCCATTCAGGGGAGGCAAAATTCAAGATTGCTGACATACTTGGAGATATGCTGCAAGGGGACAATAGCACATTACTGCCCAGCCATACTTGGTAAATAACATGAGCAACAACACATACCACCATGATGAACTGCTCCGATTTCGACTCTCCCACTCTTTGTCATGTCCTTTATCCTCCAGGGAGTATCATTGCAGTGTCTTGCTATGCGGCACAGTACCAAGACAAGGTCCTGCCTATTCCACCTATTCTGAGAAACATGGTGCAATTTTGCAATGACGACAAATGAAAAGAGGTACAGATGTTCACCCTCAATCGCAACCCCATTCGCACCTTGAGGTCTGTTACAAGAACTCTGCAGTTGTCGAACTCGCAGACCATGCGTTCGCTGTTGGTGATGAACTGGGGGCTGATGTACCCCCTGTCTATTTCCATGCCCTCCTGGACTTCAACAGAAGTATCCATGGTGTTGGATGTCTCGATGGATAGAACGCCATCTGCACCAACTTTGTCAATGGCTTGTGCAATCATCTCACCAATAGTCGAATCGTTCCCAGCAGAAATTGATGCCACATTCTGCAACAGTCACATGACCACACAAATTTGGGAATCGGCAAATGCTATTCGACGGCCAGCTTCTGAATTAGGCAAATTGTTTTCACAGGGCATCTGCAAGGGACATGATGTCCAGTCCATCACGTAAACAATCACATCCACCATAATCCCATTGTCACCCACAAAATCTCAGCACAGAAGGTTATGCACCCATTGTGACATTGATAGCCCAGAAATGGAGCCAGAACCTCCTTCGAATCTCACAAACGAATCAGCTCAAAGTCACTCCTGTATCTAAGCGTTCGCAATACCCATGGTGCTCACATTTGCTGTACTGCAATGCTAACAATACATAAGGCTCTTCTTCTGCCAGGTATTCAGTAGCAACTGGGTGCAGACACTGCACCCATTCTACTTGCATAACAACAAGCAGTCCACTGAAGATTATGATATCTTCCAGATATGATCTGAATATATATCATATATATCAGATATATATCAGATATAATATCATAATCATAATGATAATATATGATATGCATGATATATACATAATCATAATATATCTAACATATATCATATCTGATATGGATCTGAGCAGTCCACCTTAATGTCATCACGTCCATCCACTGCCTTGGCATTTTCTCTGAGCTTTTCTGACAGGAAGTCTACCGTCTTGTCAATGCCCTTCTTAATGTTGACGGGGTTGGCACCTGCAGTGACAGCCTGAAGTCCATAGTGGATCATTTCCCTGGACAGCAGGGCAGCCGTGGTCGTGCCATCACCAGCAGCATCATTCGTCCGCCCTGCAACCTGGCAATCCAACAGACATCCATCACAATAGCCAGCCTGGACCAGTCAAGGAGGTCCCAATACCATTGACATGGGACAACACTGGTGATGTGAAGTTGGCTGCACTATTGGGCAGACAGACTATGCAAGTTCTCTGCATTGGCACTCTTGGACCCCAAAAATGTTGCTCAACGTTGCTCACTTGTTGTCATACAAGGACACGCAGGCAGTGATCATCAATTCTCTTGACAACTACGCTTTCGAGGAACTGGCCCAACTCCAGGGGTCAACTAGTGAATTGCCAGACAGCTCATGAGCGCATACCAAAGGAAGGTCAATCCGCTGATTATGACAATGCTGTAGCATTTGGGACAGGCACATTTCAAAAACTCGCCATGGCGCAAAATGGCCGCCACCAATATTCCAGCACAGCAGCAGTGCTCATTACCTCCTTGACAAGCTGAGCGCCCGCGTTTTCCAGGGAATCCTCCAGTTCGATGCCCCTTGCAATTGTGACACCATCGTTGATCACCTACCGGGGCATCGCACCCACACACTAGCGAAATCAGCACTGCAGAAGTGCTGAATGGCAAAGTCAAACGAGCTGCCAAGCAGCTTCCCGCACAATTCATGCAGAGACCACCCAAACTCATCTTTCCAAGAGGCCAGTCAGGTAGACATACATATAGCCACTTGGCCACTTTGCTGAATAAATATTTCATAAAGCACAATGCCTTTGGAAGCAATCTCCAGGTTACATGCAGGATGAAGCAGACAGCCCCTTGCAGCTCCAGATCACCAGTAACTTTGATGGTGCCCTCACCTGTGGCATCCCATAGCTCTGCTCCAAAACGACGTTGCGGCCTGCGGACAAGGGGAGACAGGCAGGCCTTTCTTAGAACAGGCCTTCCACCCATGGCAATCAACACAGCAACACAACATCCTCAACACCAGCAGCAGCAGCAGCAGCAGCAGCAGAGTCAAATCAAACAGTCTGTTTGGTGAATGGTCATCAGCGATGTAGTTAAGGACACAATAATCAACATCACTGCACTGCCAAGCAAGCTTGGCCAGTTTCACAATTGTCCTGGCCATGCAATTTAGACCGCAGTGCAATTCAAGGTGCACTCGTTGGTTCCATCCATTTTGTCAAAGGCAGTTCGATCCTGGCGCCCAATCGGAACTGTAGTTGTATTTCTGTAATCGTAGTCTCTTTACAGTAGTCTGTTCGCCACAACCCTGAAACCAATGTACCAAAAACCCTGCAGTTCAGCTGCAAGGCTGCGACATTAATGCATTGTCTCTGTATCGTCTTCGTTCCCAGACAATGGCAACCACGATGCGTTTGGCAGGCGGACCCAGGAGCTGTTATGTTGCTGTCGCAATTGGCGCCGCACCTCTTGGTCCCAATGTGACGGCCACGGCGTCGGCCACCTTGTTGATCCCCTCCTGCAGCTTGCGCCGCGCGTCGTTGTCAAACACCAGATCCTTGGCGTCGGACCGAACGACCTGCTGGCGGGCGGCGGCACCAAAACACAGGCGTCACCCGCGGCCGTTCTGATGACGCACAACTGCGAGCAACGAGCATTGCACCATCGATCCCCCACAGTTCCTGCGCCCGATGAATTCCTCGCGATCCATTCTCCTCCACAAGACAAAACTAACGGTCCCTTGCGCCTTGCAGGCAATGACGGCCACAGACACATCCAACACTGTCTGGTGCACTCAAACATGCTTCACACTGCGCTCGCGCTCATTGCCCAACATCTCCAACTTTTCGAACGGGCCTGCCTTGCCCCGCTTTGGCATGCACGCAATCAATGGAATTGGACTTCCAACCCCCCAGTGCGGGCTCGTGCTCGAAAACGACACCGGGCACGCAAGTCGGAGCGCTGGGGCCATCACGCACCGTTCCGCAGCGGCGGCCCACTCGCCGAAGCCCAGGCACCCTGTTCCCGAAGACAGGCACGCCCCCGAGGGACGTCCTCCCGGAAACATCAACCTGGATTGCGCAAACTTCACCGAGTCAAACGCTGAGCGAAGGGTGGCGATCTTGAGGCAGGCGTCGGCGCATCACGCAGGAAAGGGGATCGGAAGCACGGGTGGCCGTCGGTGCACGCGGGCGGTGTGTGAAGCGCGTGCGGAGCTTCACCTGGTTGGGCGGCATGGCGCTGGGGGCCGGCTGGCGGGCGCGACGGCTGGGGGGTGAAGGGCGGTGGGTGCTGGATGGCCTGTGGGGTTCCGATCATTCTGGAATTTGCGTGGATGAGACCCAACAGACAAGCCCACTGGCCGATTCATCGTTGGCAACCGTTTTCAAGCGGCAATTATGGACCAACTGCATCCAGCGGCGATGGTGAGAGTGAGCAAAGCTCTGCGTTGGCGTCTGATTTCGCTCACAACTGATGCTTCCCCTCCCGGATATCCCTGCCGCAATTGTCCTGCAGGGTTCCTTGGTATCAACCGTTGGGCTGCACAGCGACAGGTACGCTGCTGAGACCGCTGCCACATGCCTGGCGTCTTGCGTTGTCATTTGTCCAGACGGCCTTCTCCTGCCTTGCCCCATTCCCAGACACACCCCGCGACTCAGGAAATCGACACACTCATCCGACATGGGCCCGGAGGCCATCCCCGGCAAGGCGTGCGCACTGGCACATACTGAGATACATGCTGCGGTGTATGCTGCTGCAGCACTCTTCTCGAACATTCCGAAAAGTGCAGTGCACAAAGCACCTGCATAACACATTCGTGATATAAAGGTGCGTACGTTCTGCACAGGTTGAAGGAACGTTCCGAAACGTTCTCGCGCCCGACGCCGGGAGGGGGACCGCCGCAGATGGCACGGCCCCATGTAAATGTGGAGCTGACAGTGGGGAGTGGCGGCCGCGCGAGGAAGTTGGTTTGCGTGTCCGCGTTTGCAGCGCCAGGCAGCTTGGGGGTTCCCGCGATCCATGGCGTGCCCCAGGGAGGACCTGGGCGAACAGCTGGCCGGCGCCGACCACATCGCGCTGGCCATCAAGCTGGCAAAGGAACTGGAGCACGGCCTGGAGGAGGGCCTCAAGGCGAAGGGCAGGACCCTTGGGGACAAACTTTTGTGGTGCCACAGACACTGCCCTTTGCCGGGGAAGCTCAGGAAGTGCATAAAAAAGGTGAAGGAGTTTCGCAACCCGCTGGCCCACAAATACAAGAAGGATACGTTGCCGGATGATGACTTGAAGTCCCTGCTGGATAACTACAGCACTGCAGCACGGGAGCTGAAGCTGTTCATCGCCAGCCTACGCTCGGCTGAAAGCGGAGCCGAAGCGCCGCCAAAGCGGACTGAGGGCACCCGGGTGCACCGCAAGGACTGCCCAGAAGAAATCGGGATCGTCGTCGAAGACAACGGGGAAGAGCAAGTGGTCGGGTTCCCATCGAAGGGCGAGTGCACCGTCGAGGCGGGAGAAATTGAAGTCGACCCGCTGGGCGAGCTTCTGCAAGTGGGCACCAGGATATGTCTTCAAGGCGCGAGTGCCGCTAGGGAGGGGGGATTTTTTGGACTGATCGGCACGATCTTGTCGATCTCTGACGACGGCAAAGCGACGGTGGAGTTCCCCGAGGCGTTCGGTCAATCGATCTGGGAGGGAGAGCTCAGGCACTGCGTGCCGGTGGTCGGCACCGGCCAGGACGCCTCGCCGATCAAGCCGGGCATGAAGGTCAGGCGCCGCGACGCGACCGCACACGGCCACCAGGGCGGCTTCGCCGCCGGCACCGTGCGAACGTGGGAGTTCACGGACGATGGCCGGTACATGCTGGTTGTGGACTTCACAGATTCACAAGGCAACACGATGTCAGATTTGTTGGATCCGAAGCAGCTACAACTCTGCGTGGAGGACGGCATTGCGCCGGGCACCCCCCACGCGGGGCCGCACAGCAGCGGCCACCTGCGCCGCGAGGGCTCCAGCTCGGATCTCTCCCCTGAGCCGCAGGCGCCAGCGGCAGATCCCAACAACGGGCTGCCCGGCCCATCTTCACAGCTTTGCTGCGGCGAAGCGACGATCGAGGCAAGCGAATTCAAGCCAGTCGACTCGGCAGTCGTGGAGAACGCGTTGGGGCCTCCCCTCTACCCCGGGATCGCGAACGGCCCTGTTTTTGCCGTGGGCCGGCAGAGCCTGCTGGCCGTGGGCGCACCGGTGATGGTTAGAGAACCCGGTCGCTACTGCGACGACGTCGGGAAGCTGAGGGGCATGGGCCTGCGGATGCTGTTCACGCTGCAGAGGGGGTGGGTGCGCAATGCCCTTTCTGGCGGCCGCCACGTGGAGGTTATGTACAAGGATGACGCGGATGAGGAAAGTGTGTTTGCGTTCGAGGTGGGGCACCTTGAAGTTGTGGCGGGAGGAGTGGGGCTCTGGAGGGGCGTCCGCGTGGGGGATGAGGTCCGCAGGCGGCGCGGGCTGCCGGCGCCTGCCGGGGACGTCTGCTGGGTCGATCCAGAGGAGACGGGCGTGGTCAGGGGGTGCCTGGAGGGCGGCCGGGGGGCCTATGTCCTGAGGGTTGATTTTGGATGGAAGGGGATGCTGAGCGTGTCGCCGGAGCAGGTGGAGTCTGGGGCCCGCAGGCCGCCGCTGTCGATTCGCTTGGTGAAGGGCTTGGAGGGCGGTGAGGCGGGTATTCAGCCGGTGGCTAGGCGCATGGCGATGGACCCTATCGAGGTGTTGGACAACTCCGGGTCGCACCCATTCAAACTGCGGAAGTGATCCGCATTCGGGACATTTTGCGCACCAGGTTGCAAGGGCCCTCTGATATGGCTGTTGCGGGACGCTCTTTTGATCGCGAAGCCTCGGACTACCTCAGGTTTTGGGGGGTGGGATTGTGTGACGAAACGCGAGTGGGAACGGTTTGTGAACGTGTCGGTGGAGCTTGGTGGATGCGGTGAAGGGTGGCTGCGCAGGGGAGTTTCAAGATTCCGTCGGCTGCACGGGCTTGCCGTAAAGCAGGACGCACGAAGTCAGTGTGTTCACGATTGTTGCCTGATTGCGCCTACAGCTTTGTGTATCACAGCTTAAGCTTTTGGCATGCACCACTTTGTTGTACAAATATGTACATGTGGACGTTTAAATTCCGCTATCAGAGCCTGAAGCCAACGTTAGATACTCATTATTTATTCTGATGGTCACTTGGGGGTATGTGGCTGGGTTCGCGAAGTGGGAAACAGCGCTGTTTGAGTAGATTTTGTGCAAGGAATTGATCAACAAAGCCATAAATTCAGGTTGTGAATTATTGGCAAGAATTGCGTTCAGTATTCCTTGGCTTGTCATGGATATGCAAGCACTCGGTGTGAGCAGCTTGAAGGACAGTGCTGGACATGCTGGCTGTGGCACAGCCCTCCTTGTCATGCAAGGGTGTTGCCCATTGAAGTCTGTGGGCAAAAGGACCAGATGCTCAACAGAAACATGACATTTTCGCGCAAACGAATGGTTTATGGCTGGACTGCAAGGGAACATCATTTCAAGTTTGGAACCGAATTGAACACCTCGGTTTTGTTGGTGGAGGCCGCAGAATTGAGATTTCCTCTCATAATATTATGCCATCACGGTCAAATGAGCAAAGGTTGGCACAATAGATGAGGGACAAGACAGTTTGCCATGTTTTAGATTGGAAGTTTGCGAAGTGCTTTTAGATTTTTTAGATTTCTGACAATTTTGGAATATGGGCCGACAGATGTCGATTTTGCGAACATGAATGTTGGCAAAGTGAGAAAACATATGGGAAGAAATCTTTCTTGAACTCTTTTGCAATTCTTGCAAATGTCATACTGTCGCTGTTGTGCCAGCATTTCGTTTCTCTACCAGCTTTAGGACTTTCTCGATCGCAACAATTGCAAGATGTGTCAATGCAAGTGTAACAATGAGGCAGTTTCAGGTGGCAGTGTGTGCGTTTCGGTTACCATGCTCCAGTGACTGGATTTTCCGGGGCATGATCCACTTGAACAGGTTTCCCATCGTGTTGTGAATGCTGATCGAGTCTCAGCGGACTGCTTGCACCCAGGCAAAGTTGCATGGGTCCCAGTGCCACTTGTTGGGTAGAGTGCTCTCGACCATTTGGCTCCAATTGCATGCAGAGGTTAGCCCTGGCTTTGCAGTACCCCAGGTCCACGCCACCTGTGTGGTAGTTTCCTCACTGACTGTCAGCTTTGCTGACAACTGTTGTTTTGGGAATGGAACAATCGCCAGTCGTAGGCCTCACAAACATGCACGCAGAAACGATGTGAAATGCCATGAGGTACCGAGTCATGAGGAAAGCGACACATGCTGGGCTCGAAACTACCAGAAACGCTTTCCTGGAACCTGCTTCGTCACACTATTGAAAAAACCATGACTAGCGCTGGAGTGCAAAGTGCGGGATGAAGCAGGAAACAATGCAAGGGACCGCAAAGATGAGTGCTGTCCGGCCAGGGGCAATGATCAGCGCTGTTTCCTGCCCAAGTCCGACTTGCAACATGCAGAATAGGCGGGAGAAGCAACCTGCTCGGACACAAAGTTGGACATTTTGTCTTGCAAGGAAACGCTTCCGCAAGTGCCTGAACTAGGAGAATGCCCTGGAATTGTCCTTTGCCCAGGCGCAGGAAGTCCAGGCAAGGAAAAGTTTCCCTTTGTATCTACCGAGTTCTGGTCCTTGCGGTGCCGCGAACCAACATGGCGCTCTCTACAGACCAGACACCTGCGACTTCTGAAATCTGCTTAGTGCATTCATCAGAGATCCCCACGTTTCGCGGCAAAGATTTGCATGGCACGCTTGGTACATGTACAATACGGTATCATACCCATCCACCACAACCCAGACGGCAACCACCAACTTCCGTTCATATGTGTGCTGTTGCACTCACATTGCGACAATACAATTCAGATCCATCGACAGTATTATCCCGCATATGTACTCCACAACATCGCCTTCTTGTACAGTGCTGTTCCACAAGATCTTGACATTATGCTGGTATCGTCCGGAAAGCGCACAGCCCTGTTTGTGATGCGCCAGCTATCCTTCGCAACTGGCGGATCCCAGCTATTTGTCAATCGTGCTGCCGTGCCCCAAAATTGCACGACGCCACACATGGAGAATGGGCAAGCGTCGTGTGGCCCAAAGGCTCGCTGAAGGACCTAGTGAGCGTCCCGTCAGAGATCCCTGCCCGCATCGCGACGAGACGTTGGCATACTTTTCATTGCGCGAAGACTATCAGTCATAGTAGAGGAACACCTGATAGCAGTGCAACTTTGTCCGGGTGCTGCAAGCGTTGGGAATGAAACTGCGCCCCAGATTGAAGGCACGTGCATCAACCTTGGCATGGTGGAGCTGGAGAGCCCGCTGTGATGGCCGAGGACGCGTCCTGTTGGACGTGTGGCCATCATGTGCGGCTGCAAATCGGCTTGCAATGCAGCGAACAGAGAAATCACGGCACATACAAAGGCACCCCTGATCGCAAATTGCTCTCTCGTTCATTGTGGAAATTCAAACTCGGATTCCATCCTCAGAGCATGGGAAGGTCATCAGGATCCAACTCAGGAGGGGAGTGGGAACGCCCATCATATGTACGGTATACATTTTCTCCCTCCCATTGGCATTAATGCGACAATATTGTCGTCCCCGAAGCAGATGTGGTGCAGAGTACGACGCCAATTGGCCCCTTCACATCCATCACGGTATTCAGCCCGAGGACAATTGCCCCAGTACCTTCACCGGGTCGTTCTTCACCCCCCTTCTGCGGTGTCCGGTGTGTGAAGGAGCGAGCGGACTTGGCTGCGGTGTGTTGCGTACAGGCCGTTCCGCACAACGCAGCGCTGCCTGTCGCTTGGGAACTTCCGCCGCGAGTCGCGGAGTTGTGAATCCGCTCACCGAGCCCCAGGGGAGGTCTTAACCGCCGCTGAGGGGCTGTCCATTCTGCGCCTGCCCACAAGGAACGGCCTGAAAGGCACGAGGAAAAGTGGCGCCGATCGGCCGAGAAATGTTGGTCAAATGTGCAGATGGATTGACAGCTGGTGTGCTGCATCGTCTCCTTGATGCGCGGCTGCCAATCGATTGCCTCGGGCTGAGCAGCGAGGATGGCAGCGCAGAGAGGGGCTGACCGGGCGTGGCTGCGCGTGCGCCTGTACTGGCGCGCGTGTGCGCGGAAGCTGAGAGCAGCGCTCCTCGCGGTTGAGCACGGAATGCGTTCTTATTCGCGGTGTGCGTCATACTTGTGGGCAGTACTGGGAGCCAGCTTGACGCTGTTCCTGTGGATTCGGACAGCCAATATCCGCGTCGAGTTGCCTGTGTTTAGCCCGGGTCAGGGGATGTACGACGATCCGGAGCTTTGGTTTCAGGACGTTCCGGCCGTGGATGGCGGAGTTCCTGAGCGGGGCACCGACCAGTCATTCAGGCAGCTGTACGGGAGGCGCTGGGCAAAGGAGGTCCTGGACGCCGACCTCTACGACAGGGACGGGTTTTCCCCGTGGCAGTTTGTGGTGCTAGGCTTCCACAATTCTGGGGCATCGATGGTTGCTCGGCTGCTGATGCTGATGGGAGCCTGGACAGGGAAACCGGAGGATCTGTACATGGGAGACAACCCGGCGAACGTGGGCAGGAAAGATGTGTACGCGCTCAATCAGCGGGTGATGGAGATCAACTCTGCTCAGCTGTATCCGGCCTGGCTGGGTTTTGATTGGGACCACGAATCTTTGACGGAGTACGACAGATTCAGGTTCAAAAGGGATGCGAAGACTGTGGTCAGGCGGCTGGGTGAATACAGCCCCTGGGTGATGAAAGATGCCTGCCTGTGCTGGACGATTCCACTGTGGATGGATGTCCTGCAGGCCCCTGCGTGCGTTTTGACGTACAGGAATCCCTTTGAAATGGCCGCAAACTTCACAGAATACTTCTCTGGCTGTCCCCAGCTGGAGTCAGCGTCCCGCCTGTACATGCAACAGTGGCATAAAGCCATGTTGGACTCCATCAGGGCTTGTGTCGGGGTCCCCACCATGTTGATGCCATCTGTGCTGGGTAAGCCCAAGAATTTTCACTGGTTTATGCACATCGCATCCAGGCAGTTGTCATCCATGGGACAAAGGAACACGTTCATGCCCACGCAGCGCGATCTGAAATCAAGTTATTTTAATCGAACCTTCTTGGGCTCCATTCAGGCAAAGTCAAAGAAGACAACGGGCAGTTGGAATTGCTCAGGCGTTTCTGGCTTCCATAACTCCAGCGGACTTACCCAAGCAGCTGGTGGGCAGACACTCGGTGATGCTGTAATGCGAAAGATGCAGGATGTCAAGGAGGAAGATGTTGTTCAGATGTACCTGGACTACTGGGGTCAGGGCAAGCCCAGGCTGTGGATCCCAGCACAGGTTGAAAATGTTGGGGAACCTGTGGTCTCTGCCAATGGCAATGAGGAGGCCATGATTCGAATGTGGGAAGAAATGCTGGAGAGGGTGGTGGTGGTGGAAGAAGACTTGAATCCTTCAAATCTCGCTCAAAGCATGCTGGACAAATATGAGGAAATCCGTGAGCAATTTAATTGATAGCTGGAGCTTTGACACCATTCGCAGTTTAGAGGCCACCTTGGAGAGTTTGCATACCTGCGCTCAGCTTCACCAGGGTGGCGGTCTATATGAACTGGCTTCCATTGCCGTTGCCGGGCACCTGATGTTCTGCAAATTGTGTGCAGTGGTGGCAAAGTTGCGCACCCATGTTTCTGTGCAAGCATACTAATCTGGGACCAAGTGTGCCTTGGCTTATAATTTTTTAACAGAGTGTACTTTCAGCTGGTACACTGAAAGGTTTTAGGAGAATTTTGGGCACCAAGGCGATTGGCTGTAATTTTTCTCAAGCACCTCTGCCTGAGGTTTTATGGCGTTTTGTGGAATGTGCATCCTGTGACCCCAATCGACACACAGTCCCGTTTTCTGCCCAAACAGGCACTGCCCGGCTCCATATTCGCTGTGATAACAACACGTAAGTGAAAGAGGAAATGTGCAGGAACACAGGACCCAATGAGCAGGGATTGCACTACAGCAAGCTACATTTGCAGGAGATCTCCTGTTGCACTTAAGAAAAACTAGCAGGTGACAACATTCCAAGTAGGTGAACCGCAGCTGGAGTACTGTTCAAGTGGTGCAGGCATGGCCAGTCTGAGCTGAGCGTCCATGGCCCAGTGGAGTCTTGTGTTCCCACGCGACCACGCAGGTCCCTTGAGAGGGGACCGAATGCAAGAGCGCTGGGCAGACCAACATGTGCTGGGTTATACAGAATGATTTCATGTGCTTTGTCTCCTGTCCTGGCGCGATAAAATATATTCTGAACGCCAGGTTGAAGAAATGGGAACACGCTTTGAGCAGATGCAGTGGCAGGCAACCCAGGGACAACTAGCAATTCAGACGTGCCAACTATCCAAGTGAATGTGCGAAATCCGCCTGCAGGTTGCAAGGCCCGTTCTGTTGGGGATTACAGTGGTTGGATCGGCGCCATCCCCAACACCAGTATCTCAGCAAAAGACCCAATCACAGCAATTTCCTCAGCCATGGGGTGAATCTCTGTCACCTCACGGTTCGGTCTTCAGTGAGAGATCAAACCACCTGAGCCCCAAGCACTTACGGGTGACAAACGCCAATCATCTTCAGCGTGTGCTTGCATAAAGTTGATAACCACTTGCGGTTGACATATGTGCATTCCGACCACGACAATTCGTCACCCACGTGCACTTGAACCGCGTGTCTCTCCTGCTTCAAGGGAGCATGAACAAAGCCGGTGGGGAGCGGAACCGACCTTGCACTGTGTTCGCCCCCGGAGGAACTGTAGATGGTGGTGCCGCTTGCGCAGTTCGGGTTCCCACAACTTGTAAACAGGACAGCGGGTAAACTGTTACGGTGAGAGTTGAAGCTAGGGGACAAAGTACTTGGAAGCACATTAGAGACATGCTGGAGCTTTCTATGCACGAACGTCAAATCATTTTGTAACTTAGCGCCAGATCACCAGGCTGCGGGGACGCCTCCAAACAACAATATATGTCCCAATCTGTTTCCCACAAATTGTCTTGAAAGTTCGCCTTGCTTCGGGGAATTTAAACCAACTTTAACCAACATGCGCGTCAAAATCCCCAATGGGCATTGTCTGCCCTTTACGTGGCTGTGGTTTGTGCTTGGCAAATGCAATTGATGAGGATTTGTCCAAACCAACACAGCACATTGGCATTGCTCCTTCGCCGCATCTCGCAACTGCTCGCCGGTGTGCCCATCTGCCTCCCTGCCTCCAGCGGCAGGGCCAAGCACGGGGGCAGAGGCACGGCTGCTGGCCCAATAAGGGTTTCTGGGCGGCGCCGCCATGGAGGATGAGGACGCCGTTGAAGAGGAGTGCATGGCCTTGGAGGCCATTTTCATGGGCAATTTCGCCCGTCTGGACGACAGACGGATAAGAATTATCATCGAGCCACCGTCCGACGAAGGGGAGCAGCCGCAAGGTGTGGCATTGTGCTTGGGGCCTCCTGCGTCACCCGTGTTTGCCTAACCCCTAAGAAGGTGCAGTGAATCCTTTGAGGCGCTTCAGGCCTCTGGTATCTGGGCCTGTGCGCGCCCATCGCTCGGGGATCTGACCCTTTGCTCACAGGCAGTGGCAGTGCTTAGTAATCCCAATAGCCTCTCTGGAAAAGCTGCGATGGCGTTGCACAGAAGAAAGGCTCAGATCAACCAAGTGCTCTGTGGGACCGCAGAGGGACATGGGCCACCTTCCTGATAAAGTTTGCCTCCTGTCAGTGTCCTGTGCGGATGCTCCATGGCCACAGCTTTCTGCAATGACCATCACGACATGTCACGTTTGTCCTGCACCATCGTTCACTTCAAGTTCTGACATCAGAGCCAGTTGCCTCATCCTGCAAAGGGCAAACAAAGCCCGTTTCTGCATCTGTAACCTGTCATTCGGGTAGGCGTGTCTGATTCGCACATCTGGTCTTTAAGCCTTGCCAATCTGCAAGAAATGAGTTTTTTTCTCTTTTGTGTCATTTTGAGATACATATTTTGTGTGTTTGCACAGGAATGTCTCTGTATCTTGAATTGAGCTTCCCAGATGGGTGAGTCACGGAGGATGGCGCCCCAAAGGTGTGCAGTTGATAGTATGGCAAGGAATCCTATCCAGAAGCCGTGGACACTGTGGGGAAGATCAGAAGGGTGTTGTCAAGGCATTAGGGCCAACCCCTGTGAGCATGCAAGCGAGCGTGCTGTCCCAAAGGGCCAAATGTGTTGGTTGGGCACCTGCAATTGATCGACATGGCATTGTTGTGTTTCCAGATGTCCTCCAAACGAACCTTGGGCCAGAACATGGAGAATATTGACGACACCATTTTTACAAAAGGAGGTGCAAATTGCCTTGTGGCTCAGCCAGGCTGAGTGCGATGGCTGTGTTTGCTGTTGAGCAAAAGGAAGACTAGACAGCAAGTAAAACTGCAGACAGTAATTACAGGACAATGCTGTGGTTCCCAATTACCATTTACCGTTTTGGATTCTTCTGTGGCCCCACATAGACAAATGCCAGCATGAGGATTTGATAGTAGCAAGAGGAGCACAGATGTCACAACGGGGCCTCCTCATCCAAGCAAGAATCTTTCCAAGGACAATGTTTTTCCAAGGAAAGTTTCGTAAGGCTGTTTTCCTGGTCGCAAGGTTGCTGCAGGAGTCTCTGAGTGTAACAACAAAGCATGCGTGTGTGGTTGGCTGGTGTTTGTGAGGCTGGGTTCTGTCTGGACGGAAGTCAGAAAAGCCGTGGACATCTTGTTCATGTGGGCACAGTGTTTGGAAGCACTAGCAATTTAGGCTACGGGACGGCAGCAATCGAGGCATTATTGCATGATGGAAGGAAATGTGAGTCTTCCGCACTCTGCATCGCCTGCAGATGATAAGTGGCTGTTCCAGCAGCTCCTCTGGCACAGCTCCTGTGTACTTATCCTGAAATTGCCACACTTGTGGAGCAGCACCCCTCTTACGTCCAGTTATCTCACTGCAGCGAAGCACCAGAGGCAGAGATGCTGTACTGTGCGACGTCAGCAAGTGATATGTGCGCGCCTGACCTCGTTCTGTACCCCTGATTAGGTACCCTGCAGTTGCGCCTGTGTACGACTTATCCAACACCAACAATGTTGCCTTCAGCAATAGTGTGCGCAGTAGGCTGCTCACTGGCCTTACTCAGCAGGCAGAGGAATTACTGGGGGAGCAGATGGTCTACAACCTTGTGGAGTGGGTGCGTGATACCTTGCCAAACATCGTGCAGGAAGAACAAGACAGTGAGGTGCGGACAGCATTGCTGTGCTCATTTTTATTCCCAACGTCTTGCATGGTACTCAAGAGTGCATTTGTCAGTTCCATTCTATTCGAAGGGATGCTGGTCTTTTGGCAATTGTGAGAGGCAGTAAGGGTGGTGGGCTGCCCAGAGAGAACTGGCGTAAATAGAAAGCTGTGTATAGGATTGTGAATGTGAATGCAAGCAAGTTGAAAAGATGAGAAGATTGTGGAGTGCTGTTGCATTCCAGGTTAAACTGGCATGCTTACACAGAACTTGTTGGTAATGTATGTGGGCTTTCGGCCACACCAGAGTCCAGGCTCATGGCCTGCACAAAAGGCCCATTCATACATGCAATGGCTCCTGATTTGCAAGGGTTGATACAGCCCCTGAGAAGTTGGATGACATTTTGACATCTCTGTGTCACTCTACCCTGCTTGGCCATTATTCCTAAGGGATTGTTCCATTTCGTTGCAAGAGTCGGATTTTGAGTAGTTGTTGTTAATCAAAAAACACAAGAAAGCGTAACACCTCCTCCTGGAGGTAGTGAGTCTCCAAACATATCCACAATTTCAACTGTCATCGCCTGAATGGGAGCAGTTTACACTAGACGTGCTACTGTGTTTCCTTCCCAAAACATAGACATGACAGCTCATGGTCATTTCCTGAAAGCCAAAGTCGACTAGAAGTGGTAGTTTGCTCGTCTTGCAGGAATGCCAAACGAACATGCAACTCGAATGACACGAAAAGCTGATAGATGCAAACCGAACAGGCTGGCAGATGAAAAGAGTCTGGACAAGTCAATTCTGCATCCAAGATTAATAGGTGCATAAGCTGCCAACACCGCCAATGCCAGCGCAAGACTGCGCACCACCACATTTGTCTGTGCAACATTCAGTTGTTTGTTTGTTTGTTTGTTTGTTTGTTTGTTTGTTTGTTTGTTTGTTTGTTCCTGACATGGATGCATCGACATGAAGTCACGGCATCGATCAATGTAGCGTACCATCCAGTGTGCGAGGGGCACGTCCAGGCCCAAGTCTATATCCGAAAGAACGTCGCTAATGGCGGCCACAGCAACATTCAGTGTATGGCCTCTGACCCCGAAGGAACTGGCATTGGATGGTGAGGTGGATTATCAAAGCTGTTGGTGCCCAGCAAGCCAAACTGGCACGTTTCTGTGATGTCTGCAGGTGCACAAGACACTGGACCCAGAAGAACGAGCACAACCAAGCACGAAACCAGAAAAGGAGCGAAAAGAGAAGATGACAAAGGCCCAGAAGCGACGGTACTATGATAAGTACGGTGCTGTGGAGGAAAAGCCCAGGGGCTGGAATTGGGTGGATATCATAAGCCACCTATCAAAGAGGCCGATGCAGGCTGACACATAGCATCCGTGCTGGGTGCCTCAGGCGTTTCTTTTCTATTGTTGTAGCTTCGTGCCCACTGGAGAAGCCATGAGGCTCCTGGACAAAAATTGTGTTGAGTGGCCAAGTGACCAACTGAACCAAGCACTTCCGTGGAATGTGGCGAGTCTTCTGGACCCAGTTCAGATCCGAGTCCACCTGGCTCCCATATGTGCCTTGATGGTGCTACGGGGAACACATCTGTGGCAGCGGACGAATGCAATGCTGGTTTAGTGTGGTATGGCGTGGTGCCTCTGACGTCTCCTTGGACCCGGCGTGCCAACATTGCGAACTCAGGTTCCACTGTGATGGGCAGAAGGCTTAGAGTGGTGTTCATGAGCTAACCAGCTCAGCATACTCGTATGCAAGACCGCTGTGCGTTTCCTGATGTGCATAGTTTGGTTGGACTGTCGCCCGCGGGACTTGTCTGCTCTCTCAAGCAGACTGCTGTTGGCCCAGGCAAAGCGTGTATGAGCTTGACGTTTGACAAGAGCCGGCCGCTGCAAGCTGTTTTGGGGAGAAGCGGTGCAAGAAAATCTACCTGCTCCGTGCAGGTTCTCTGTGGCCTTTGCGCACACATTCGAGGGGCTTTAGCAGACGAGCAGCGTGTGGTCCGTATGTTGGTGCCGTGTTGCTGGGCCCATGTTGCTTTTGCCGATGCACCAGGGGTTGTGCGCAGGTGTGTGTCCCACATTCAGCACCCCTCGAATCGTCCCTGGCTGGCGCAGACCCAGGTTTGTACAACTGTTGGTGTGGCTTGAGCCTTGGAATGGCATCCGTCAATTTGGCAGGCCCCGGAGTGAAGACTTTTGTCCCAGTGGGTTCTTTTTTGCAGCAGACACAGCGCCGCTGTCATGTCCATCGCCGCAAAAGGACAGCGACTTGTGGAAATGCCTCCATCCCACGGCGAATGCTGAACAGAAATTGCATCCATCGTGCAGCCGCACAAAGTCACGCGTCGCGTGCTTGGCGCATTGACAACATCAAAGAGGGTAATATGGTGTATCGGACTTCCAATTCTTATTGGCCCACAACCCCACGATCCGGGAGACTTTGAATATGACCACCAACATTGCGTCCCACGGACAGGCATACACGTCCCAGACTCCCCCTGCCTCCAAGGCCAGCGGGCTCGTCGCTGGATGTCGTGTATGGAGGGTTGTCCGATACGTATCGCTTCGGGACATGAAGCTCACGAAGGGGTCACGAAGATCATGAAGGGACCAAAAATCTAGGGACTAGGGACCAAAAGTCCCTTAATCTACACCCTGTAAACCCCAAAATGGCTTTCATGACCTTTACGACTGCATGACTTCACGACCCTCGTGACCTTCATCACCGTCACGACCTTCACCACCTTCGCGGCTTTATGCCCATAAATGAAGGGTATAGGACATTCGTGCGTGCATGACATGCGTGCCACTGTCGCCTGGTACCTCACTTGATCTGCGCCTCGCAGCCAGGGGCTGCGGCGTGGTTGGGGCACGTGCTTCATTGCCCTTCGCGTGTTGTGCCTGGATGCACGAAGGGGCATTGAGGGTGCATTGTAGGGAGGCGGCTGGAACAAGCCCAACAGCTATGTGTGCGTATCAGTGGCACAGCATTGCGCTGTCGGGGTCAATAGACCGCATGTGCATGTGCAGCCCTTCATGACCAAGTTCTGACTACAGCATCAAAAAGAACAACAATTTGCACAATGCCCACAGTTCACCAGTGGTCTAACCAGCCTTCGCTGACTAATCCGTCAACTAATCTGTCGATCTGACTAATCTGATTGATCTGTTTTGAAGCAAGAAAGCCAGTACTACCGCGGCTCCGAGTGGGTGCACAACACACCCAGACGTCAACTTTTTCTTCACAACACCATCTCCACGCCCCAGCTCCTCACGATTCTTGGTCAACAAAGCCTTTGGCAATTTCTGCCATAGCGATCCGTCATGACATCGAGCCCCACCAAAAGAATTATCCCATGGTTGATATTGAAACATGACGGGATTCCGGTTTGGCAGCAAGACGGCGAAGCACAGTGCTGTCAATAGATCCAGTGCCCAACTCCCCAACATTCTAAAATCAAACATGATCCACTGACACCTAATGTTAACATTTTCTTTCAGCAATCGATCTAGCTGTTCTCTGCAAACTTCAGGGTGCCTTGCACTTGGCATGTGTCCACCAGCAGTGCATGTTCGGATATTTTACCAGTATGCACGTGTCGCCTTTTCTTTGCTCCTGCTCTGGCGGCATAACCGGACCATCTCACACAGTGGTGTCACCCGCAATGTTGTGCCCGAGGGCACTTCACTCTCAAAACCGCACAGGTGGCCTGCAGAACGCAGGCCATCGTTGGGCAAGTCGGACAGGTCTTGGTGATGCTGCATGAGGGTCAACGACCTGTACAATGCATTCGACATTGCTGGCGCTGCCCTGCACTGCGCTTGCAGAAAAGGCTCCATCTGCTTGTGGCTCGCTTCCAGCTGGCAGCAGCTCCCCAGTCATGCTTCATTGCCACGTGCAATTGGCACCCCACCCGCACAATTTCGCTTTCTGGTGAATCAATAATCGTTCATGACAGCGAAACGCACCAATCGTCAACCGAAGCCCTGCATGGCACTACAAATTTCAACTGTCATTGAGCATACTCTCAACTTCATCCCGCAGTCGCTGAAGGTCCCTGTTTCTGCATAGAATACCCCGCACATCTGTCTTCAAGATCTTTCGCTTGTCCATCCCCAGCACGTCAGGCAACCATTGGCGGCCATTCAAGACAGGCACCTCGCCCTTGCTGGCCTCTCCCATGGGGCCCAATAGGTCTTCACATATCTCCCTCAGTTTGCTTTCCTCGTCGCCCTTCATTTCTGGAGTTCCGACGCATTTCACCAGATGGCGGATGTACACAAGCAGCCACCTCTTGTACTCATGGGGAGACTGAAGGGCTTGTGCAGCAGCCATGTTGTGCTCCAGGTGCGAACGGCTGTCCAGATCAGAAGAGCGGCCGTCCATTGCGGGGAGCCTGGAAGGCTGACGTTGATGCTGGGCCCGACCGATTTGCAGATTGATGAGCTCTCCACTGCTGTCATCGGAGTGTGAGCTCCACTTGAACATCGTGTGGTAGTGTGAGAATGGGAATGAGTCATCAACGATGCGCATCCAGCACTTCATGTCGACTTTGTACAGGTAGGCATGGTAGTTGGACAGAACACAGAGGGGAAGGCCGCACTTGCTGAGGTAGGCAGCCACAACTGCATGCAGCGCACAATCATTGTTGGCACAGCTCCGAACAAGCAAGAGCAGTGCCACGCATTGCAACTTTTGCAGTACAAACGAAATACAAGCCTTTAGGCTTGTATTTCTTGCACCTGTACTTCATTTGCAACACGTCTCACACAAACGATGCATCCATCCGCATTCTCTGCCAGAGGGGGAGCCATGGCATTGTCACAATTCAGTGCTGCACCAATAAAGGCAATACCTGTGTAGGCTTCGTGGCAAAACCAAACAGTGCAGGCATACTCACCAAATCGCCAAGCCACAAATGTTGTGCAGATTGGGATCAGCTAACTGCCACTTGGGCAATATCAGTCCCCCGTTCTAAAGCCCGAAACAGCTGAAACGAAACAGGCCATCGAGGACTCACAAGTGTGACTGGGCAGCTGCACCAATGCAGATCTGGAGATGTCGGCGTTGAGGGAAACAACACTATCTGGGAGAACAGCAACTGTTCAAGCTTAGGCCCTACCTTGGGTGTTTTCAGACAGGAGTCCAAATAAGGATGTCTCCACAACACACTCTGCTTTGCCAAGGTCCCAGACCCTCAGCTGACCATGGCATGTCAAGGACAGAAGCATCCATTCTCCATCACTGTCCAGAAATGACGGCCTTTCCCCCAACCTTATGGATGGAAAATCCCGAGTGCCTGACTCGCTGAAAACCTGTTTGACACCATCGACAGCACCTGTTAGCGCCCTCCAATTCTCTTTTTGTCTTGCCTGCCAGCTGGCAGGGGAATCCTGGACTCTGGCAATGTCTTCAAGACAAGGACACTCACAACGAACAGGTCTGCTGAATATTTTCAACACAGAGAACTGTGCTCTGGCAAAGAGAATGGACAAAGCCATATATCAGTCATATCTCTCTTGAGCAGCATTGATTGAGACCACTTTTCTGAATTGCAAGGTGACTGGGAAATGTCTGAGTGGACTCGTCGAAACACCTGATAGTTAGATAGTTAGACAGTGGGAACTTCAAGATCCAAAAGAACGACTTCAGCAGGGCATGAAAGACACTGTTGGACTGAGTCGCCCTGCAAGCACAACCATGAGGAGATCGCGCACCAAAGCAAACCTGCCACCAATGTGGAATGCCGGTCACCGTACCTGTAGATCACCCTCAACTGTGGCAATGGCACAAAATCTTGGGCTCCCAGTCACAAGGGCAACCTTCCCAACAACTTCTGCTACCCAAGCTGTCCGAGGACCGCGTCGGCACACAATCTGAGCATACTCCTTTCCACCGCTGATTCGCTCACCATTGGAGACCTGAACAGTCACCTCAGCATCATCAAGTGCATCGCAGATCCCTTGGCCACCACTTTTCAGCGGGAAAGTGGTTTTTTTAGGGGGAAGGGCAGCAGCAGCGACTTTTAATCTCTGTAAATCTGTTCCAGATTGCCCATTTTGTGCTGTCTTGGCCGTTACAGATGTGCCCCCAATAGCTGGTGCCACAGCCGACACCAATCTGGGGCATTTGGATTGCGGTGTACAAGGAACCCCATCCCGGCTCCTCTTCAACCTCTCAGATGGGGTGGAGGGCTTTCCCTTGGGACTACCAGGCTGAGAGAAAGCACGGCCTTGCAGGGTCTCTCTTCCACCATTTTCATTTCCCACAGACGTGATAGAAGGAACAACAGGAACAGGATGAATCTTCCTCCTACCATCTGCTGTACGACCTTCTTGTTGCAGAGGCAGTTTGGAATGACCCTGTCTGCCTGTCATTGTCGCTGGCCACTTTTGTGGCTCGCTTACAGAGGTGCTCCCCACCTCCACTCCATCCAACACTCTGCCAGGTGGGTGTGTCACCTGCTCATTGCACGAGGTGCATTTCGCTGGCAAAGAGTCCCTTCCCTCTTCTGCACTCGCTTGTTCCACATTTTCCACTGGTTTGATCTTTCTTCCAGAATTCAAGTCCCCATACAGTTCCTTCATATGGCTGGTCACTTCCTCATCTGGCGCATGTGACCCAAGCACCTGTTCATGAAAAGATGTGACAGCCACAGTGCCATCTGTCGATGCCACCAGAAACGTCCAGCCATCAGGTGCCCATGCAACATCTGTAACACTACCACGGAAGCACCCTTTTGCAAAATGCACTGGCTGCTGCTTGACAGACAACCACAAAGAATAACCCCTATCAACACTCCCCAGCACAACGCAGTTGGCTATTTCATGTGCCCCACCAAGGCCCTTCCACGCATACAGCTTTGGGCAATATCTCGCAACTGTGATGGCCCCAAAATGCCCAACCATGCTGTACTCTTGGCTCCAAGTGCCTCGCTTGATTGCACATGCAGCACATGCACCATTCTGCAATGAATTCACGATCGTCAACATCTGCCCATCGGGCGACCAGCACAGCCGATAGAAGAAACAGTTATTTGTGGGCTGCTGGGCCAAAGGGGAGGTTATTCTTTGTGCCTCCTTCCAGTCTGATGTCCGCCAAATGATGACACACCTGTCATCTGCCTGACTCGCCAGGTAGACACCCATTGGGTCCCATGCAACCCCCTTCACAAAAGACGTGTGCCCCTTCAAAATTGCCACCGGCTTGGAATCCTCAATGCTCCACACTGCGATCTGATTGTCCAGGCTGCAGGTCGCAAGCTGGTTTCTTGCACTGTTGGCCGGAGCCCAGGTGAGATCAGTGACATTTGTCTGATGGAACCTGCAAACAAAAGAAGATAGTTGCAGCCCAGCTCCATTCACACAGTACGCAGGCTGTTACAAAAACTCCATGACATTTGGAAACTGCATTAGTGCACCTGTACGAATTTCGATGGTAAAGCACTGACCATAGGGATATTGGGAGGTGCAGTAGATTTTTGGCAGCTTGTTCAACCAGCCAGTTGCACACATTTTCAACACACCAAGGGCCTCATGCACACCTTGAACCCACCGTTCTGTATCTGCAGAAGTGCGGTCACTTGACACTACTTGGCTGGGTTGTTGCCAGCCAAGCATCTCTGCGCAACGAGGCGGTTTGGGAAACTGAGGCTGTATCAGGGCGTTTGGGAGCTTCTCTGCAACCTACGTCGTGTTTGCCTACAGGCCCAGGCACGTCATGTCCTCTGTAATGGAGGGCAAAAGCCCATTTGAGAAGCTGATGAACGGGTGGCATTACAATTGAGCAGTACACAAACAGCCTTATGCAAGAGCACAAACCAACGGCACAACACCACCACCGCATGTGTGTCGAAGGCAGCATCGATCACAAGGGCCCAATGTAGACTTTTGATGTTCAGCAGTGCTGTCCTGGTGCTGGCCTATCAGGTAAAATAGCGATTGATTATATTGCTGAGTCTCAGGGGTGACTTGTCACCCATGATTTCTGAACTTTCATTGCCAAAATCGATACAAGGAATAAGCCATGTAATAGACAGGCGGCACCTCCATTATTCAACAACACGTGTCTGAAAGCGCTGATTTCAGAACCAACACTGGGTCACTGTGGTTGCCAAATTCATGGCCTTGTTTGGCTGGGACTTGGCTAGGAATCCAACAAAGTCACAGGGGCCAAACCACATGAGCATCAATTGTTGCAACAAAAGGTGGCAAGATGCACGAATCACTGTGCTGTACTCCATGTTGTGAATGTTGAGATGATGAGCCAGGTCCTTGGATTGTTTCAGCACAAAGACAAATCTGTGCCGCTGAATTTTCGCTTGACTCAAATTTGCCATTCTCTTCAAATCAACACATGGATTTAGGCACATCTGCACATAACGCTCTATGCAGCACAGAGGCCCACGCCCACAATATGTCATGCATACTACTGTGGTATATGTGCATGTTTGCAACACCTTCCAGCGATGCACAAAGACACATAGAAATGTATTTTAATATCTACATAAGCCTGCAACCAAGAGCACTGCAGTAGATGCTCAATGTTGCAAACAGGGCTCTGGATTCGGAACAGTGCTCTTCTGGAAGCAACAGGGTAGGATGTGGTCAGTGTCCACAGTTGCCTCTGGATGTGAAGCTGCAGTGATTTGCTACACTCTGATGGAGGCAATCAATTCCGACTGCACAGAAGTGGCTCACCTGAAAAGCTGGGTTTGCTGCCAATTTTCATAGTTCGATGCCCCAAGACTCCCAGGAATAACCTGACCTCGGCCAGGTGCCAGAGTGTAGATGATAACAAGGGCATCATCTGCACCAGAGGCAATGTATTGGCCATCCGACGAAAAACGAACTGTGCTGACTCCCAGTGTGTGACCTGCCAGAGTTGCCAGGAGCTTTGGAACCTCGCCAACCTGCTTGCCAGACTTTTGGCCACCCATCACGTGCAGGAGACTCCACACCTTCACCAAGGCGTCGCCACCCCCCGTCACAAATCTCTCACCGTTGGGAGCAACGTCGATTGAGAATATGGGTCGTTTATCTGCACGGGAAAGAGGAAGTTAGTTGAGTTTAATCTCTTCATCAGTGCTTCACGGCCATGTGCAAACACGGCACTGCTTGCGTTTGTGTTTGCCTGTGCCTTGAATCACTCATGTACGCAGGATGGAACACATGCTTGAGCTGTGGCACTGCGCACAAAGGGCACCAAGGGCATTTATCAAAACCAAAATGGCAGAGGCATCTGAATCTGTCCACAGCGCCACCCACACCACGACTGCTTTTCGAGGTTGTGCTCTCTGTAGATGATCAGCGGACAACACCAACCAGGTAGGTCAATTGGCCGCAAACGAGAGCCGTTCAGTCATCAGCACGAACTCAAGAGTCCCAACGGCCATTCCATGGTCGCAACCAGCCCTGAATTTCTGGCCAGTGCGTTATGCAGCACCCCACAAATGTCGTGGAATCAATACAGAAAAATCCATCCTAAAACACATCCAGTTGTATGCCAACCCATGCGTCCACCTCCGCAACCAAATGCGAGAGACAGGGGGTCGGGGAAGGCAATCGCCGCAGCGAGAACAGCCCCAAAGGTCAAACAGCAACTCGCGAAGGGTGCACACTAGACCGCTGTGCACAAATCAAAGTGCCGACCGTGTTGGACCCATCCAAGCTTGTCGAAGCGGCGGGGCTCGGCCGTCGCGTCACTTTGCGCCGCCATCATCGCGGCGCCGGGCTGGCCGAAGGCACAGGCGCGACAGTGCGCCAGGAGGTGTGCCGAGTTGACGGATGTGCCAGATACAAGCCGGCAGCACTCGTCAGCATCTCCGGCCTAAACATGAAACTGGTCCACCACGACATTTGGTTTAGGGTCGAAGCACGATGACGTCACGGAAGGAACTGCCCACATTGAGACGGGCGAGCCGCCAAGCTACGGCTTCGGGACCGTAGAGAGAGCGGGCACACAAGGAAAACTCGTCGCAACCGCCCCCAAGCAACAAGCCGGGAGGCAAACAAATTCTTCACAAGACCAGCCGTTCAAATACAAAGATATGTTCGCCTCTTCTTATGCTGCCGTGATCTGTGGATCCCGTCGAGCCAAAAATGGATGATTCCAACAACATTAAACTCCACGTTCAGCGCACAATAAAACTGAATGATGCAGGCGTCACCAGCCTGGGACAAAAATAGTGCCTCAGCTGCGTCAATCTAAATGTGCAACCAACACCCGGTCCAGCACAGTGCCATTCGCACTTTTGCCCATCACGGTGTCGTGACAAATGGAGGGGGCGCACTTTGCTGCCTCCGGTACGGTTGCAAAATGGTTGCCAACGCCAATTGGCAGATTGTCAAGATGGAACAGCCTTGTACCAAATGTCATCAGGCCTGGGAGCAACGAGGTCATGTCGGGCAAGTTGGCAAATTTTCAATGGCCCGCCGTCGTCATGGGAACACGGGAACGTATCGCGCAGACGCGCTCTGAGGTTTGATTCGACGTGATGCTGCGGGGCACCACGTTGCGTCACGGAGCGTACTCGTCAGAAATTCAGGGCAGGCTGCTCCCATCACTGGCCGAGTGGAGCTTTGAGATGTCTGAACGGGCTCCCGTTTGTCTGCACAACCGCAAGGCAATCAGCCTGCCATATGTTGGGTAAACTTCAAATGTTGTCCACGTCCCAAGATGAATCTGTGGTAACTCAATTAGCAGCTTGCTCATTTACCGGTTCCAGGGGACCAAATCGGCTCCTTTCAGAGCCGATGCCATCTTAGGCCAGGGCACCCATTCCTCATCAAATGCAGGAAATAAAGGCCAAAAGACCACAAGCAAGATTGAGAAAAGAAGGAATAGAACGGAGTACAAAAAGTTTGATAATGCTTTTGATATTGGGGCGATTTGCCAAACATTGACACATCGGGCTAAATCTGGACTCATTCGCCTTAGGCCGCAAGATGAAGTGTTTCCTTCATCTGACCTGCATGTTTGGGCTTTCAGCGTCTTGCACGTCCCTTGGTACGGACCAGCGAAATCTAACGTCACTTTCCTCGGAACGCCAGGCAAGGGATTCCAGGTGTAATTGTGATGATGGAAGGTCGTATCAATGCACTGGAGATTTGATTGCCTTGTCAAGGCTATCGCATAACCTTGTCTTGCGTGGGTTTCTTTCTCAGCTGCCTGGGCAACTGAACTTGGTGATCAAATCGGATGGGGGTATCGTAGCTTGTACGGTACCAAAATTTCCGGTGACTCCTTTGAAGCACTGGCATCTGCATATGCAAGGGCCTGACCGTGGAATTTGTTGTGGAAAACAGAAAGATGAGGCATACAATTCGTGCTCAGTGGGCTAATTTTCAACAAGTTGAAAAAGCGTCCAGGAACTGGCTCTGAGGCTGGGTGTTTTTTCTACTTTGGCTGCCAGTAATTTGGTCATTCTGTCTTGAGAGGAACAGCCGTTTGTGGGAGTTGGTGTCTGTGCGATGATGGGCCCGTGCTTGTGTCAGAATCCCCCGAATTACAGCAAGGCTGGACAAATTCTGCCAATGTATTGCTGGCGATGTGGGCGAATTTCCTGATGGTATTTGTACCGCAACCGTCCCTCACACCGGTGACAATCTGGGTATCCAAAAAGAGCTTGAATCTGTTCTGATTTCACGAATGTAGACTAGCAGTTCGACTCTTGCTTTGTTAAACACAGTGCCTCGGAGGCACTGCTTCCCGCCATCTATGAGCCTGGATTTGGCTTTCCTATGTCTTGCTCTGTCAAATTCTCATCGGAAAGCGCACCATGTACCTGCAGATGCTCAAGTACCAATCCCTCGAGCCTGGGCAGCCCGGTTACAGTAAACTACACTTTCGCATCATGCAATGGACATTCGTCGCTTAAACATCTGCGGTGCGTTTGGATTTCAGCAGCAGCGACGCCTGAAAGACGTCTTTAAAGTGTCAATGCCAACAAGTGGCAGCGTACCCCGGGCGCTTTGATTTTTTCTGAAGCATAACTTAAATGGGTTGGATTTCCGAATCTGCAGAATTTTGACAAAAGTCACAGTTGAAACTCACAAAGAAACTGCACAATGAAACTTGACAATTGAAAACTCACAATTGCAAATTGAATTTTGTCAACAGAATTCTGCCGAATTATAATTTATGAGATTTTGAATTTCTGTGAAAGGAAATAACAATGCATGAATGCATACATAACAGAGAGACCAACCTAATACACTGCATGCCTCTCTTAGTGCGGTGAAGGAGATTAGCACATCAAGGCATGTCCCAAAACTTCATTCAGGGGGTTGTTCTCCAAAATCCAATAAGTCAGTGAACTCCCCCCAAGTCGCAACATGGTGAGTTCCTCTGCAGGAACTGAACAGGCGCCCTGTAGGTGGCCCCATTGTGCCACAGTACATCGCTCGCCTTGCTGTTGTCGACTCCCTGAGGGTCGGGCGCATTCCCTTGTTCTCTTTGCGGGCGCCCCACACCGCCGGCGGGGCCTTGCTCCTTGGGACGCACCGGCACAAATGGCGTCCGCCGATGGCCCAGACGGTGCTCTGGACGAGATGCTGGATGGTGAGTGCCCAAGTCGTACAATTTGCCTGGCGCCTTTTGACCTCCCAGTTCGCCCCCAATCCTTTGACGTGCGGCGGCCTGCTTTGACAGACGCGCTGAGAGACCTGGAAGCGGACGCCGCCCCCCAGCCGCCTCCGGCCCCCGAGGACGGCGGCCCGAGGTGACCGAAGTCGCGCAGAGTTTGGCTTCGCAGCAACTCCGGCGGTTTGACGCCTTTGCTCGCGGCCGGCCCGCCGCGGCGCCATTTCTTCGCCTCTCACCGATCCACCCACCTCTCCTGCCTTCAAGACAGTGACACCGGGCCATGCGATGGCCATCCGCGCCGCTGTTCGCGCCTGAGAGGGCTCTGCTGAGCACTTTGACACTCGGTCAGGTGAAATGAATCACCATTCGCTTTCTGATTTGATTCTCACCTCACCCTGGCTGGCCCTCCCGCTCTTGGCCTTTACTCCGGAGCCTGTGGCTTGATGGGTGCAGTGCCGCCAAAACATCTAGGCAGTCGGCCGGCACGAGCACCAGCGGTGAGCCATCGGGCCTGACGTTCGATCCCATGAAGAGGCCGAGGCCCAAGAGGGCGGCGCCGCGAGGCGCGGGCGGGGCGCGGGGGGAGAAGCTGGAGGACGCGCGAGAAGTGTACGCGGGACTGATGAGCCTCGTCCAAGGCATGGATACCCGTAGGTATTGGAAGGTGGACGGGGTGGGAGGCGTATCTATGCGATTGCGTTTGTGGGAACATGGCGAGCATTGCCAGGGCGGTGACGACTTGGGCGGTCGGCGAGCAGCACGTCTTCTGTGTTGGTTGCGCTGATGTTCGCTGCAAAGGTCGTATGGTTGGCACGATCGAAGAGCGAAGAGCCAAGGGCAAGGTGTGTGACACCCTGTGCAAATTGCACAAGACTTCATGCTGTTGAAAGTTGCGCATGGATGAGAAGAAGAACCTAACACAAAGCAAAGCCTTACAGGTATCATTTGCTTGAAAGGCTGAGCCAATGGGGTCCAGGTGACAAGTTTCTTGTGCCCTGGGTCAGGCCAGCTGGTTGCCCTTGTGCGGATGACCCATTAGGACTATGGGTCCATCCATGTGCTTGGGAACAGTCCTACAAATGCTGTGGGTTGCCGTTGTCGAGGACAACTGCAAAATTGCACATTTTTCACTGTGCTTGTATTCGCCAGTGACACGACAACTGTGCTTTGCCACACACCGTTTGCAAGGATGCATTTTTTCCCTTGCAATGGCTGTGTGTGCTGTCTCACAGTGCCTAGCACAGTTAGCGATGTGCGCTGGTGCGCTCTTGACTGGCGCCGTGCTTAAAATCTCAGGTGAAGGGGGGCAGGCTCAGGGCCCTTGGCCCCAAGGTGTGGAGCACCAGGAAACCCTGAATGCCCTGCAAGCTGCCCTGGCACAATCAGTGCATCCAGGCCAAGCATCACCAGAGGAGAGCGATGCTGAAGAAAACAGCGCCCTGAAGACGATCGTTGGTGCTGTTATGCAGAAACTGCTCTCCAAGGATATGTTATATGAGCCTATGAAGGTAAGCTGTGACCGTGCACGCATGCAAGAGGCAGTGTGCAAACACAAGGCAGAAACGGATGCTGTGTCTCTGAATGTCCCAGAGATTGCTTCATAACGGAATGTCCTGTGTCTTATTCCATTCATGCTCTGTTTTTGTAACCAGCATGCAAACGTACTATGCTGCTTTCAAGTTCAGGAGTAATTCCCTCTCCACCCCTTGGATGGTTGTGATGGTCAGGAATGAAGGCGCCAAATGGCTGCACAAGAATGGTGTGGGAAACGACAGATACGCCCTGCAGTTGTCGTCCCTCCTGAAAGTTGTGGTTCTGCAGGACATTTGCTTGAGGTACCCTGCCTGGTTTGAAGCCCATGAGGCTGGGCTGGACCCTGCTGAGATGGAGCGCTTTCGGAAACAATATGAATACATGCAGCAAATCATTGAGCTCTACGAGAGAGATCCAGACAACACGATTGAGCTCATGAGCTTGATGCAGCAGGTGAGCTGGCTGCCCTGTTGTCAGCACAGCCTTGTCCCTCTCTTTAGAGGCTGGAATAACACCCTTGCCAACATAGGTTGGCCACCATTGTGTCATGTTACTCATCGACTCAGAAGTGCCCAAATAGATGTGCAATCTCAGCGTACTGCATTTTACTCATTTGTTGATTGACTCTGCAGAGCTCGAAGGAGACTTGGTGAATTCCGATTCGTGATGGTGCCCTATTTGAGATCCTGTGCTGTGCTGAGTTGTCATATTCAAACATCTGCCTTCATCGGTCGCACAGGTGATTACTGTGCCGATGGGAGAGACAGTGATGATTGGGTTAAATCATGGCTAGCTACTGGTCACCTTTAATAAAATATCAGCACATGGTGCTGTTGCATCACTGGCTGACGCATTGTGGACCCCCGCATGGTTTCTTCCCAGTCATGCCAACTTCATGATGGTAAAGTCATGGACTGATGACCAGGTGCACGTGTGGTCTGCCACAGGTTCAACAATACGGGCAACCCCCACAGGAGATTGTCGATCAGGTGGCACCGTCCGAAGACTTAACCGGGATGTTTCAGGGTTGCGCCCCTGGGTTTGTACCCCCAGCCGACCTGCCAGAGATGCCTGAGGATTGCAAGATGCAGTGACGACGCCATAGCGAGATTCTGCTGTGCATTAACATAGCTGGCGCTGCGAGTGAAGTTTGTCAGTTTGTAGATAATTTTGCAGTACTCTGTGGAATGCCGTCCTGCGCTAGACTTGACAGCTTCCTAGAGGGTGCGATGGAGATGGCCATGCAGTTTTCCTCTGCACGCCTTTGAGAATGGAAAGATTTTGACTTGTCTGCATGTTCATGGCCATAACAAAAGAGCGTGCACCGGACCGCTGCATGCTACTGTGCTGCAGCCAGTGGGGGGCCAGCACAATTTTGGTGAGTCAGTGATTCTTTAAGGGGCCCAATAAGCCTGCCATGCAAGAGCTAAAATTTTGAGATATACTTAAGTACTGGAAGAGATCGTTTCGAAGTCTCCCAGCGTGCCAGAATGTACGCGAAACAGCGAATTGAGGAATGCACAAGCAGTTTGCGCGATTGATAAATGGATGATTGGCACATTTGTCTAGGTTGAGAGGATCCATGACGCGTCCTGTTGCGACCTCGCATGTGCAGCGCTGTCCAAGTATGTGGGCAGCACGCTGAAGTGCCGCAGTACGTGCTGATCGGTGCCGCTCACGATACTTGCGTTTACTGCCATCCAACGCCCGGCTGGTCATGTGCACACACCGCAAGACGACGCGGCCATTGGCAGACTTTGCTGCAGTAGCCCTGAAATCCAAATGCGGAGATTCTGAGAACGTGAAATTTGCTCAGTGGGGTGGAGCTTTCGACAGCTCTAATGGATGCGGAAAGGCTTGCACTTCCAGCGGCACAACACGCAGATACACAAGTGTCCGTCAGTTCCGCAGCCTGAAATTCTGGGCCACTCGTTCCCTTGTCATGCTTCTGGGATTTGTGCCGCCCCTCGATCAACGACCGATCGTTTTCGCCTGACATCTTGCCAGCAACCTCGAGAGGCCATCGCCTCGACTCAGCCCAGCTTCGGCTGAACAACCTGGATCACCAAATGGCCCACCTCCGCGAGCACCGCCGAAGCAACTGTCCACGTCAGCATGGTTTGTAACAACCTGCCATGTGCTTGGATTCTGGCCAGAGACCCTCCCACCACAACTTGCCAGGGTGCGACTCGCTGGGGAACAAAATTGCGGACACGCGTCATTGTGCAGGATGGAGTGGCACTTTCCGTCAGGGCCGGGAGCGCAGAAACGCACAAATCGCTGTGCTGGGATCACCATCCATGGGTGTTGCGCAGGTTCTGCAGCATTCGTTTCAGGACATTCGCCTGCTCAAGAACAGAGGGAACTGGTAACACTTCGAGCGTTTTCATCGCTTCGAAGTGACTTCAACTCTTACCCACCCGCCTCCAATTTACAAATCTGCAAACCCTGCTGGACCATAGGAATGCAATTACAACATGCAACGGCGGCGTGCTCCCCCTTATTCCGTCCAAGCTCTATTCAATCAACTTGTGAGCGCACGGGTGCATTGGAGGGACCCCTGCAAGGCGAACTTGGCAGAACCTCCCGGCAGCACCACAGAAGCTTTAGTCATACAGTCACGGTTTCTCATCCTTCCACTACCACGCAGACAGCTCATTCGTCCACAGACAGCCTAGAGAGCCGACGAGCCCTTGCCATACTTTCCAGCACCGTGTTATTCTGCATAGGGCATTGCAACAGAGGGCGTCACAGTCATCAATTTCCACCGCACTCAGCGAACTGCGTTCCACCTGCAATGGCGACCTCATGGGCTGGCGTTGACACAATCATGATGTGTGGAATGGACACTCAAACGCGGAGCCAGACCCGGCCACGGCATCCCCACGGTCCTATGGGGGAAATAGAAGTGATCGTGAGAGATTTGAAGGAGGCCGCCTTGAACATATGCCCATGCTGTGTCGCCCTGATGCACCCCACCCTCCTGCTCCTTCGCTACTGCTGGCAATTCACATCACCACGCCCGCTGTTCGGCCCACGCAGGCTTCGCCACAAATCAGACATCGGCCAAACGCGGTTTGTCTCTGGCAAAATTGGCGACAGCGGGGCCCAGTCCCACATGCATCTGCAAGATGAGGGCAAAGCAAATGTTATGTTACAGAGTTTGTGGCTGGCAGCAAGGGAAGTGATGTGCAACAAGAATGGACGCTTATTTTGAAGGATTCGGCGCTGAGATTGCCACGAACAGTACTGCTGATCCTGCCACTATGTCGGCCACTTTGCCACAGAGAAGGGAGTTCGCTTTCCGATTTGCTCTCCGCTGCATAAGAAAAGCAGGACATGCACACACTGGGAAGAGCAGTCTACAGCATGTGCTGCGCCTTGAAATTCCTCAGTTCGGCATGATAAAGCAGTTCACTGCAAACACGGAAAAACAGCAAAACAACGCCGCAGAAAACTGGCAAACAAGATTATCATTGCGTGATTTTCGTCCCGCTACAGAACATTAATTTTGACAACAATTATTCCAATGGACTGATGGGTCCTTCAGACGAATAGCCTGTGCGTATCGGGCATTTTGCCAGCAGAGACAGCCCATTTTCATCAGCTTCACCAACTTTGCATGCTTTCACGTTGCGTTAAACGACCAATCGAAACGCCAGTGCAACGCACAGGCTGAAATCGTGCTGCTCCTGTCATCCAAACGATGCTTTGGCAAATCTTACTGTGCAGCCTCTGAAAGTGCCACGCACCGACGGAGCCCTCCGGGAGTAGACTAGCGACCGCTCAAGATCGGAAATGTGAGGACCGTGGTTGTGCTCGTAGTGCTGCCGTCATCTTGTCCCGGCGGTGCTGGCGTACCCAGAAAAAGTCCCCGGAGCTTGTCCAGTAAGGAAGCTGTGACGCCGTTGTAAGGTGGAGGGGCAGGCTGGGGGGCAAAGTCGTCAGGCGGATAGGAGGTGGGCGCCGGAGAGGGGCCCACGTAGATGGAGGATTCGTTGGTCCATGGGGAGGAAGCGGCGGAGGAGGGCGGCGGCTCCGCTTGGGCGGCCTGGGCCCAGCGGCCCGCCTTGCGGAATTGCTGCCCGGTTTCAATGTCGCCGATGAAGCCCGCTGATGGGACCACGCCCCTTGGCAAACAAAGTGGGTATGGAATAACGGAACAATACTATAATAATGGAATAATGGAAATTCGATGCTGAGTGCATTTGAGCCAGAATTTGGCAGCGTTTGGTAATTCAAATCGCCGTTCGCCACAATCAAGAGTTGAGCAGACTCGTCACTAAAAGCTCGACATCGCTTTGCTACCAGCATTAGACTGCTTGGCAAATGTGCAATAGTGTGCGGACCGTCTCATTTCGCAGCTACGTCAGAAAGTTGACTACATGAATCTGGCAAAGCGGAATTTGAAGCATTTTCCCAAACACACGAGGTGCAGTTTCAAAATTCGGCCAAAAGCTACATGTTCTGATTTGCGCAATGCGGGGCACGTGAGGAAAGGTGTCAAGGTATCACGACACGCCTCCCGACTCACTTCAGAACCAGCTGCTCCCCGAGAGTGTTCGTAAGGCGCATGTCCAAAGGCGCGTCGGGCAGCAAGCTTGCCTCCCAAGCAGCTCCGAAATGGTTTTCAGCAGGCCGCCAGCTTCCCGTCTGTGAGCAACGCAAGCGTATCAGCCGCACAACCACCTGCCAGGCGACCGCAGCGGCATTCTGCAAACAAGCATTTTTGGTGTCCGAGTTGCACGTGAAAGCCAGGAGTGCCTCCATTCGGACATTTGGTCTTGCGAGAATCCCTGGAAATATTCTCAGGGCTCGAATTGGGCCTAATTCGGACAATGATCGGCAAGAAAATCGCAGGGTGGTTATGGTTCCGGCACAACAGAATTCGGTGTTCACGAGGGAGCATTTTTCCACGAGAATTTATCGAGTCCTAGCCTATTGGGCGTCGGTCGACTATGCATGTATACTGCGCCCGGATGGGTTTTGCGCTGCAAGCTGTCCAGCAATCCCCACATGCCTGTATTGCAGGTGTACTTGAAGTGTGAGCTACTGCCTTGCACCCAATATATGGCACTATGTCCATTCGTCATAGCAGGTATGGTGCATAGTCGAGTACGCACCATACCTGCCACGGCAAATGGGTACGCTGCACTAAAGGAGTGCTCCATTGTTGCAGTGCAGGTAGGCACAGGCTGTAAGCAAGCACTAGGGTATGCATTTTGCAAACTACGGTGTCTGTATATGTTCGCACCTTCCGGAAGCATTTAGACGTCCTAAACGTTTCTCCCAGTTAGGGTCTAATTCTCGCTAGAACCTCTAGCAAAACTTTGGGTGGCTTATCTTTTCCTTTGATGCAGACTGGCAATGTTGAACGAAAATGACACTGTTGAGCTTCCGCATGCAGGACTAGAACGGCTGTCTCCAGATAAAATTTTCACAAGTTCCGCACTGGTGCTCATGTGCATAGCATAGCCCATTCTGCAAACACCTGAACGAATTCTGAGGATCTGCATAGAAAAACATCTCTGACTGTTTTGCTCGCCACCAATGCACAATGGGCATTGCACACTCATCAAAAGAGAAGCTCAATTCAATGTACATCCGATACACTGCTGAAGCCCACAATGTTCGGATGATGGCCCATGCTTGGCCAATGATTGCCGCCTTTGCAAGGCAGAAATTGACAGTAGCGAATACGCTGATCTGGTCATTTGGAATTCTTGAATATGTGCGTGGTGCCAGGCAACATATGAAATTTTTTCTATGAGCCCTTGTGCCAGCTTTCCACAGTGTTTGCGATAGCACAATAGCACAACAGCCAATGGGCACTCACCTCCTGCGTTCCCTTCAGCTCCACTGCCGTCAGCCCTCCGTCCCCAGGAACATTTCGAATGACGAACTTTATGTACCCTCCTTCTCCCACCCGATATGTCTTCACTTTCACGCTGATCTTCGCCTTTGGGGTGCACGTCACCTGCCAAACACGCAACAGCATGATTGCCACCCATCCTCTACTTCTGTTGAGAATGGCAGATATGGAATTTTGCAGGGGCAAGGTACGGACCCTCCATTGAGAAGTGCTGTCCTAGGGTGGGGGCTACCACCCTGGCTGTGATAAGACAGCACGCCGTTGCGACAACGCTCACGCAATGTAGTGCAACTCATACAGCAGAGTAGGGCCCTTTTGTGTTGTGGGTACACGTGTCACCGCTTTGAGGATTGGTCAGCGGTTTCACAGTCTGCCACAGCAGTACATCACATAAAGAGCAAAGCAACAACGCTGACAACAATAGCATATACGAAAATTCAGAGTCACAAAGATATAGTTTTCAGGAAACAAACTGGCCACATGCCGCGACTTCGAACCTTGCACAAGTCAGGTCGCGCTCTGTAAAGGCGCCGTGCAGCTGCAGTCACGCTCATGTGACGCACATCCTCAGAGATGTCCAATACAGAACCACACTGAGCGAAGTCGGGAAGTCCAGGCACCGCTCTCTTTTCCAGCTAGCGCTATCACTGTGCGTAAGATGTGCATGGACTTCGTCAATTCTGGCCATTCGACATAATGACCTAGGTGAATGAGATGGCCCACAGCTCGCCAAATTTAGTGCACAGTGGACCATCTCATTCGCTCAAAATCTGCAGGGTGCTTGTACAACTCATTTGGCGAGCTTCCAGTTTTGAGCGGCTTGCACGGCTTGATCCAAGTAAGCTCACCTGCCTCATGCGTATCTGTATGTTTCCCAGCCGAATGGGGGCCAGCTGGTCAAACGCGAAGACGTGAAGATTCACATGCGTACCGCCACATCCAGCCAGGCAGGTGCCGCCAACCATAGCAACCACGCTGTTTGAGAACGGTCCGTTGTTGCATTTTTCCTGTGCCAAAACAATTTCGAGTCCAGAAGTCAGTTCTGAAAGTGTCTGAAAGAGCAACGTTGACAGAAATCCACCACATTGTGTGTGAAATATATTCAAGACGCTGGCGAAATTCCGCCAGATCAATCTACTCCAATCCTCCATTTCGTGGACCATTATTACTCATGTCATGATCCAGCCGTTCAACGTTGTCAGTCTTGATGAGCTGTGGGCAACCCATCGATTTTTTGGAGAGGTGCGTTGGGCGGCGGGCCCGCCTGGTGATAGGACAGCGGCCTCGCTCGTGCGGCCCCTGCTATGTCCACCAGTTCACTCCCGCCCGCAAATCACCCCAGCATGAAGATTGGAAGAGCTTCCCTTGCATTCAGTTGGCGTTTGCTCACACGACACCTTGCGCTGGCAATCCACACTTCCAGTTCGGGTGCCCTAAATCGCACCAGCCCGCCACGCCCCGTGCTCACAGCACGGAAAATTCTGAAAAAAGAGCAACAAGCATTCCACCGAACAGGACACGGTCCCAACTCTCAAAAGAAAACGCGCAGGAAGCAGGCAGACGGACTCCGTCCCCTTGTGCCACTCATCGGGCAATCGCTCCCATCCCCGGTGGCCAGGCCCTGATTTGCCCCGCCAACTCACCACGGAGTCCGCGCACTGCAGCTCGAAGCACGAGCCGCAGCCACCCATGCTCTTGCCCGACACCAGCTCACTGTCGGGCGCCACGCTGAGGATGTTGTAGTGCGGGAACTCCATGGGGTTCAGCTCGCCGTAGCTGCATCCCCCGATGGGCACCAGGGGGTTGAAGGGGTCGCCCTCCTGGCCAAGCCGCAACCAGCCGCGCTCAGGCATCGGCAAAGGACCACGCGCACTGGGCAAATGCGCGCGATGCATGATGGCGCGCTTTGGGACGGAGCGGGGCAGATTCATGCCAATCGAAAGCGGAGGGGCAGGGCGCCTCATGGCGCCGGGCGCAAAGCAAGCTGGAGCCGGCCGCGTCCAAACAACAGAAAATTCAGCCCCAATGCGCCGTGCCTGTGCCCCTCGAACCGCTCCGTCACGGTGAGAAGTGCATATCGGGGCAGGCAATCCGATGTTGGGCGTGCGCGGTCGCCGCGCTCACCGCAGGCCCTCCGAAATGGTTTGCACTGCCCCCGACCCACTCAGTGAGGGGCTGGTTGGCCGCCAGGGCGCCGGACGCCACGCCCAGCACGAGCGCCACGACAGCCATGCGCTCGGCGATGGCCATGGCGGCGATTGTCCCAATGGATCCGCGGCCGCTCATGCGAGCATGTCCCGCCCAAAGGCCGAGCGCGGAGAGTGCAGCGGTTGCGGCTTTCTCGCCAAATGCGTTGTCATTTATTTCGCCAGGGCCTCCGCCGGGCAGCGCGGTGGAGCCCGCCCTCGCTTGTGGCGCGCTGGCCGCCACCCCCCGGTTTGGATGTTCAGGCTGGGGGTGTTAATGGTGGCGGGGTGCGATTGTCATGGATGGCACCCAGCGCACGCCGCGGAAGCCAACCTCGTCACGGGGCGGCGGGCAGCGCACACGCAAGGGATGTGACAGTACATTTGGACGCGACGCGCTGGAGTTTGTTCCAAGGTCAAAACGTCAGGGTGGTGACCGTCAAGGGATTCGCGCTCAGCCCTTCTTGGTGACTACTGTGAACATCACACCTGCGCCCCTTCTTTGGCGGTTCCATTGGGCGACTGATGGGAGTTGCTCAAGGCAGTCTTACTCCTCCAAAGGGCCGCTGTGATTGTTTGAATGTGGTCTTCATCTGGCGCTCCTTTATACTAGAAGTATTGCTCATTGCAAAACGAAGTTACGACATAGTTGATGACAGAGTCGGGCTTGGCCGCAAAACACCAGCTGCAAGTCATGCGACCAAAATTTCCACGCGGCATGTCCATGTGCGATTTGTTGCGAGCGTTGGCGCGAGTGCCAGTGTTGCGCCAATGTCGATGCACGTGCCCTGCCTTGGCTCTGTTCGGCGTTGCATCAGAGGCAACGTACGAATGGCAATGCATCAGCTTCAGCCTGGGTTCCAGGTGAATTGACCATTCGCAACGCTCTGCTTTTAAGTTCCTACTTGCTCCTGCTCACTCAATTACTGAGGGTACCACCTGGGGCGAGCTCTAGAATTTTCAGACCCATTCAAATGATTTCACGGGCCTGTGGAGAAGTTTACAGAGCTGGCAGTCTGCCATTCACCAAACACGATTGAACGCGTGTGTTGCTCAACCGGCTGCACTCCTGGCGGGCATCCTTGTCACTGGTTGCTATCCAAAAACGTTTTTGGCAGTTATGGTGCGCTATGAACACACTGTTTGAAACCAACAGATTCTGGCAGACCTCACCAATGCATCCATGGAGGCAAGGGAAATGTTGGGCAAACACCAGCACCCAAATGTGAAAATAGCTGGTTGCCTGCCTTCCAATCCCAACGCAATAAATGCGTACATCGGGTTCAACGCGGATTCATACATATGAATGCATATATGATGCATCCATTCACCTTGATCACTTTACACGTTGAGTGTGGTACAATGCATGCCAATAAGTAAGCCAGTTCAACGCGCCCTCAAGCCCTTCAAGCTGCCCATTTCTTGCTGCGGTGATATGCTCATAGAACAGTGGTCCCATAAATTTTATTGGCTTTGCACCGCTTCCAAACCAAATTCCCAGCTTCAAGATTTTGTATTGGTATTCCTTCGTATGTATTGTGCCCACTCCACCGCCAACAAACTTCGTCATCATATCCTTCAGTGCGGTGCTTGAGTGCTTTCCCTCTACAGCGACTGGAAACAATGAATGATGAGAATCACACATTAAATCCCAAAGCCTCATTCCGGAGATCAGACCGGTGGATCTCTATCCTAAACGCGAAGGCTTGTGAGTTGCGAGAGAGGCCTCCCCATCCGTGAGCGTACAGTCTAAGCGCTTTCTGGGCTGTCTGATGTTCTCGCATTCACGCTGGAAGCAGCGTGAGCCCTGAGAATACACAAGCACATGCATTTTGTTGATTCAATGTTATTCGACAGTGCACGTGCACCTACGAGGAATTCCAAGCCATCCGACATGCCCCGAATCGGAATGCCAAAGTCACAGAGCGCGTTTCTGGAAGAAACCACAACGAAGTGCATTCTATTTGAGTTGGCTGCTCCAACACTATTGTACAGGATATACTATTTATCTATAGGTATTACATGTCGGGCGTGACAACTTCACTTACAGCGACGCCGCAGGCCATAGATGCTACTGCTATTTCACGGTCGAGCAGCACGCAAAATTGATGCGATCATTCAAACGCATGTATCTTTTACTCAATCCTGCAACCTGCAACATCTGGAGAAAACTTCGTCGGATGAACGATCAATGTCGGACAATTTCTCATTTCCCCCCACGTTTTTGCACCGCCTGTGCACGATTCACAGCCAAGACTCGCGCAGCAACTGCATGAATGGGCAATTTCCCGCCCTTGGGAATGATGCACACATGCCGATGCATGCCCTGCATGTTCATGGCCGCACGCACAGCCGCACTGTCCCACTCGCCCGCAGGCGAGGGCAGCCGTTTTGCCACCCAGCGTACCATAATCGCCTCCTTCGCATCCTACGGCGAGTCCAGCAGCCTGGATGCTGCCGGCCCCGGTGGCAGAGGCGAATTCGCCTCTTCCATCTCCTTCGCAGGCGAAGGCGAAGGCGAAGTTGAAGTTGGGCGTCTGGGGGGCCCGCCTGCCGCCTGTGCAGTCGCGGGAGCGCTGCTTGTGGACCCACTGGGCACGGCGCCCACTGTTGGGGATGTAGTTCCGGGCACAGATGTGGGTGAAGGGGTGATTGGTGACGGGGAGGGGGAAGACGCGACCAGAGAAGGCAACGGAGAGGGACGCGGAAGCGCAGCGGGGCTTGGTGAGGCGCCGGGGGCTGCTGGAGAAGCGTCTGGACGCGACGGTGCCTCGCTCGCGTTCGAGGGCTTGCCGAACTGCACGTCTGACAGGGCGTCCCCAAGGAAGCCGGGCGTCGTGATGATTCCCCTGTTTCGAAATGGCAATTTGAATAAGTCAGTGAAACTCACTATCATGTTAGTACTCGTGTTTTCATGTTCTCATGCATTTCGTGGGGGCCTGGCATGAAAAGGGGCTCAAGAAGATGGAAATGCAGTGGCCATTGAGCATCTCCATCGTGTGCTCTCTGGACGATGTGCTGAAATCTGCACACCCGGCGCACACAGAGTCCTTGCTCTTTAGGAACTTTCGAACCGATCCCGATGCGCATGAAAATCTCAGTGGGCTCAGAAGCTCGAAGCTGCGCAGTCATACAGCATTGAACCCATCTTGACGGTCAGTCGAGGGCAAGGTCTGTCGGGAATTTCAGATGTGAGGCGTTTTTGGCAACCCGCTCTCACACGCATTCTCCTGTTCGCTTAATTCGGCTGTTTTCGCTTAATTCGGCTGTTTTCGGAGTCCAGGAAGTGATATTCAGCGCAAGAATCATTCTGGAAGTGAGTCATTAATGCTGCCAAGATGTCGATAATAATTTCCTTGTGATTTGGGGGGCGAAGCTCAGCAAGACAGCCACCACACAGTGAGATCACCATTCGGCGCTTCACCTGAGAATGAGCCGTTCCCCTTTCGTGTTTGTGATCCGTATGTCCAGCGGAGGGTTGGGAATGAGGCTGGCCTCCCAGGCCGCGCCAAATGTATTGTCAGCGCTTCTCCACCCACCAGCCTGCGCGTTGAAACACCAAATCTTTCAACGTTTATTTATCAAATCACTGCCAGCCCCACGGTAATATTGACTTCTAATTCTGAGCAGTGCACGTGTCTATTTGCCGTTTATTTGTACATCCGTTGACCGCTGCGTGGTGCACATTAACATAGGAAATTTAGAACACACCAACAAGGTAGAATGCTTTCCGTTCACACGTGTAAACCGGACAAGCAGTTTCCATCTATTCTAAAACTTCTTGCAGTGGAGACAGTGAAGATGCTCTAAAATCTGAGTATCCTGCAGCCCGGTTTAGTTGGCAGCAGCACGAAATTCCGCTGGGTCTTGAACTTCTGCGACTTGAACCGATCATACGCCGTGAAAGAATGGTCTGGTTTCTAGCCTCGAAATTCTGTATTTTGCGCCAGCGCTGTCAGTCGTCTGACTTGAGCGGGCACTCAATTCTTCGCACCTCATTTGATCCCTTTATCTCCAGCGCTGTTAGCCCGCCATCGCCGGGGACGTTCCTGATGGCCAATTTGATGTATCCCCCTTCTGTAGCCCGGTACTCATTCACCGTAACAAGGATATTCTCTCCTGGTGCACAGCTGACCTGCGAATGTATCGCAGTCACAACGGCTGCTGCAACAAACATGCACCGTGTTGCTGCCAACATCAGGGTCTAACGTCATGTAATCGTTGTCTAGCTAAGAATCAAATTGCAGTATTGGACCGCTGCCCAACCTTGTAGGAGCGTATGTGCTGTGCACATGGCACTGAGTGGCTATATCTGTGCCTTACGCTCGCATAATAGCCAGCGTGGATTTCCATCGCATTCTGCAGGCACGGAATCTGTGTAAACGAGGTGAACGCCCTTGTCGAATGTGCAATCATGCGGCTAGAATGACTGGGACGCATTTTCAAGCCAGTGCAGCGCAGAAGTTGAGTCTGTAGGTTTATGTTGCTTTTTCTGGCACATTACGTACCTTTCTGATCCGAACACTAATGCCTCCGTCCTGGGGAGATGATAGCTGGGAAAAGGTATTCACATGCAGGTTGAAGCTACTGTCATCGCATCCCTCGCTGCATGTCCCTCCAACCATGGCAGTCACGGTCTTTGTGCCTTTGCATCTTCCCTGCAGCACCAACATTGGTGAAACTTACGCCATGCCATACCCTCTGACCGCATACATGTTTGAAGCATTTGCTGGGTGTTTGAGCTTATGATCGTGGCGTCCGTTCTTCTGGTGCGTCGTCCTTGTGCCCACTATGAGCGTTGCGCATTCTGCCGCTGATCCCAATGCACCGCCGTGCAGGGAAATTTGCTGGCGGCATCTCGAGCCGACCAGACTTGCTCGTGAATAAGCATTGGGTGTTTCAAACAAAACATGTGCTTGGGGCAATTGCCCGACATCGTCAGTTTGGTGCAGGAGCGTTTGATTTGCTATATGACGAATGTAATCAATCGAGGATGCAGGTGTTGGGAAATCCGTTAGCCTTGCTGAATGATAGTTTGTGCGTCGGGTCATGATAATACGCAATCGCTGCTGGAGAGCCGGTGAGGCAGCTCTCTGACGTGTTCGTCAACATCCATGTACAATTCGAAAGGCCGTACTGGAGAACGCTGTTCTTGATGAATGTTCATTATGGGGATGCAAAATTGGGTGGTGTGGAGGCAAAACTTCGCCTAATTATCCAAACATGATGCACAATTTCAGAGGACGTGAAGGGTGCTGTTTCATTTCACTCGTGCGTATTATCCTTTGCGGCCGGTTACGAGTCCTGATTTGCGATGACTGACAGGCCTCGCTGGCCAAATATTTTCCATATAACGCGAATGTTAAAAATGTTAAGTTGCGTTTGTTTGTTGATTTAGTGAATCTCACTAAATGTGTTGAAACTGTGCTACAATGGAGCCAAATCGCGTATTTGGAATAAAATCATGGTAAAATTGGACAAAATCGTGTTATGTTCATCGCGTTTTCGCTGCCTTTTCCCGCCAGTGCCTGTGGCCACAGTACCCCAGAACCAAAACACACGCTCACTTGCTGCTGCCGAAACACAGTGCCACACCGTGCCACAAGCTTTCCTGGCCAATTTCTTGTCCCGCCGTTCCACGGGATTCCCCCCTGGGCGGTGGCTCTCACTCGCCTGGTCTGCGCACTGTATCTCATAGCAGGAGCCGCAGCCGTTGAGCGTGTTCCCGGCGGCCAACGCGCTCCCTGGGGCCACCAGCATGACGTCGTAGAAGGGGTACTCCGCTGGGTCCAGCTGGCCGTAGGCGCAGCCCCCCAGGTCCAAGGAGCCGTCCTGGGCCAATCAAGGCATCGCATAAGCATCGGCGCACGCGTGGCGTAGGGAATGATGATCGATCCCGGCCATCACAGAGAGGGAGAGGGGTGGGGCGGGGTAGGCGTTAAGGCTGTTACAAGAGGGGAAGAACGGGGCAGACGAGGGGACCCCCCTCCCAATCAAGCGGGGGTGGGGGTGGGGGTGGGGGTGGGGGTGTGTGGGGCGATTTGCTCGCCAGGGCGCCAGAGCGCTGCCGATGGAATGACGACGGTAGTGCATGACTTCCCAGAGCCATCGCGTGACAGCACGGCGCTCGAATCCATACCAATCGAATCCGCGCAATAGCACGCCACACCATGCAGAGTGCACAAGCCCGGGACTCCCGAATGGAATTCATGACCTGGAAATCCACCACCAGGGAGCGTGCCACGATTGGCTGCGGGAAAGCTTCCAAGCCTTCCGCTGCGGCTCGCGCGGCGCCCGTTCAATCTTGCCCGGCACTCACCGCCTCATCTCCGAACGGGTTTGTGAATCCTTCAACCGAATCGCCGGCCTGGGCGTGCGCCACCGGAGCTTGAGACGCCACAAGCACGCAGAGCAGGATGAGGACGGCGGCGCCATGGGCGCCTGCCATGGTGGGGGTGCGCCTCTGCATTCCGCACAAATTGATTGACAAGAGCGCAGCGGGGAGAGAAACCGCTGGCCAGGCAACCCAGCGCGCTTGGCCAAGCGCGGAGTCCCATGGTACTCCGTGCGGTGGCGGGAGTTTGTACTGATGAAGCACAATGTGTCATTGGGAAGATCCCATGCGCACACATGTGTGACGCGTCACGTACTAAGCTGCCTTGGGGTCGGTGCATTGCCCCCCAGCCACTCTTCCAGGCAAAGTGTGGTAAAAGCGAGTACTGTAAACTACTGAGCCTTATACCAGTTTCTACCAAAACAGGGTTTGTCACATTGAATGTGCCAGTCAGCGTGGCATTGATTGGCCCGCATTGAATGCGGGTGAGTGCAATGGAATCAGTGTTTGGAAGCATGCTTGCGCAACGGTTCACTGCAATCGCACAGCGTCCAACACAGCCAAGTGCTGGAAAGTTGTTCCACACAAAAAGGTGCTGCCGTGCAATCCCTCGCCTGGATGAAATGACGCGCCGAGGAGGACATGCTAAACTGTTCACGGGCACGTGTTACAGACGGGGAAGCCTCGAATAGACATGATCTGGGAAGTCACCACTGGCAAGAAAAGGACCAAATAACACTTTTGCGAACACATACAAAACACATGTAATCAAAGTTCTGCACGCTAAGAACAACAAAATAACCCAAACCCGTAAACTTTGTACACATTTGAGCACGTGTTGTTTGTGCCCTTTTTTCCCTAGTGTATTGCAGGTACACAGAGCAGCCGCAAATGCTGTTTGTTCATGGTTTGGCAACATGGCTCTGGTGCGCGCGCAGGAGCACAAAGCCGCTCAGGAAAGTAGCCTGCTGCGCACATGTGAATCTTGAGATAGGGATATTCCCCTCACATGTGAGAGACCCAGTGTGGATACAGCGCCCCGGCCCCCTCCCCCTTATGCCCTGCCCTCAGAAACAAGACAATCAATCAATGTACGCCGCTGTTCTGCCCAGTTCTGCTCACGTTTGAGCTGGCTCAATTGATTTGCGCATTGTGGACAATTCAAACCTGCGATGAGAGCACCTGCACGAGTGCGTGAGGAGCAAAAAAAGATAGCTGACCTGGCGAACACTATTCTACTGCGCCTGAGCAGTACCGTTCATACGCAGTGATGGTGAAATTCCCCTAATCGGACGCCATGGGGCAAGTCGCTTTCATAGATTGCACCGGTAGAAAATGACATCTTGCGATGCCAACCATGATGCTATTGGACACCAATTAATGGCACCACAGCCATTTTTATGCTATCGCACCCACAGTACTGTGGCGGCGCCACTTAGTCTCAAAATTTGTGTTTTCTGCCAGCGTCGTGGGCGGCTGCAGCATCGATGCTGCGCACAGAGATTGTTGTCAGCCCTGCGTTTGAGGCATATCCCTCAAACGCTGGGCTGACAGCAATCTATGTGTCTCCGACTGGGTGGTTGCTTCTTCTACCCAGGCTTGGCTTTTACGCCGTAAAAACTGATCGTATTTACGTTTTTACGCGTCAAAATAGTTTTTACGTTTTTACGCGTAAAAATGCGTAAAAATACGTAAATACAACGTAAAAACTGGTTGGTGTACATAAGGACAGTACATGCAGACTTACAGAGTCCGGAGAGTGGCAGCCAGACGCTTTGGAAGAGGCAGAAGAAGAGTTTTTGTTGAACGTCATTATCGCCCTTGCCAAGGGCGAGGAGGACATTGTGTTGCGGGTGCTGCAGATGGCCGAGGACTGATCATTATAGGCAACTTTTGTCGCGTAACCTACATGTGCCAGGGAGCCGCAAAAATGTAAAAATAGAAGTAAAAATAGGCCCTTTTGCAAATTTACGTTTTTACGCATAAAAGCGTAAAAGTAAAAAGGTTAACATAAAAACCAAGCCTGCTTCTACCTGCCTTGAAACCATGTTCTCGGGCACAGACCACTTGTGAACTGTTCCCGCGTGATATCGGGTGCCGCAAGTTGAAAGCAGTGGTACATTAATGGATCACGGCTGTCCAGGGTGACGGCGGTTGAATGTTAAACCACCATCGCCCTGGATAGCGCAAGGTCAAGAGATTTTTGGGATCGGCAGCGGGGTGGGAAGTGGCTCCTGAACACGCCACCCGCGGCGATTCTGGGTTCCTGGGGTGTTGCGCTTGGCAAGTAAGTTCCGAAGTCGAGCAACGCTCTCTGAGTCCTGGCTTGCATTGCCAATGCGTGTCCGGCGCCGTTGGCTTCTTGCTCAAGACCGTTGTGCAAAAAAAACCCAGCACCTCTGCGCTTGTCAGCCTTGGTGCGTCTGAAAAGCCACGACCGCCAAGCCTTAGTTCTGGAAAGCTGGCCGATTTCCCAGTACTGCAGGCACCAAACACACTTTGCACGTCACCCGCCTCGAGCTCCGCTCAGCCAACAAGGCGAGTCACTAGTCAGGCTCCAAACGTTTGTCGCGCAGGAATGATAATTCTACGGCGACGGACGACTATTACGTAAGTATCCTTTACGCGCATTGTCGAACTGTGGCAAATCGCTGCCATTGCAACTGTTGGGCGATGTGGTACACTGGCTGGGCCCCCATGTTGAATGGCGCCCGTTTCCTACGGAACGCCTCGGTCACCAAGCAATGCCACGGGGACCATTGCGCCTAAGAGCACTTCCATAAAGAGCCCAAATCCCATCTGTTGGCCACATAAACCAACCCTCAATTTCTCCATGCTGCCACCCACATCGAAAACCTGCCAACAATTTCTCAATGCGTGGATGGCCGGTCCCTGCCAGGCCATAATCTGGAGTTGTTCAGCCTCGCCGGACTTTGTCCGGTTCGAGGCAGCTTTCCCGAAATTTCGCCGCACGCTTTGTCCATATTGAGGTGCTTTGGGCCAATATTTGCCGCACACGGCTGTCATGGTGGACAGCGATGGCCTCTTGGCTGACAGCGGCGTGGTAGCGAGCTGGTTGTTTCATTGTGTATTGCAACGAACTGGAGCACCCCAGGGCGAAGTCGTCGATCGGCGCGTGTCTGAAGTTGGGCCAGTTTGTGGTCCTCGAGCAAGATTTTATCCGTATTAGGGCACGTTTCAGCGTTTTCTGCTGCACAAATTGTCCGCTTTAGGGCCCCATCTGGCTTTCCCAGCCGGTCATTTGAACGTAATTCGGACGAAAGTGTGAATTCGGACACCAAGAAAATCGCTGCTCCACAGCACCCCCCCGGCGAGTCTCACCGATCTCTGGCTCCCGTACTTTGGGCCCAAATCACCGCAGTGGCCTCTCTGCCAGAGGCACCCTCCCCCCCCGCACGGGTGCGACACCAAGGGCCTTCGGGACCGGCCGGCAGCCCCACCGCCGTGGAAAAAAACCGTCCCGCGGCGAAGATCAAGCCATTCTGTTCGCAGGGCCCCTTCACCGCGCCCGCCGCGCAGCACCGGCGGAGGGCAGGCGGGCATGGCGACCGACGAGATTGTCGTCGCGGAGAATTCCAACGGCATCGAAGACAGGGGCACGCTGGTGGCGCCCGGCGGGAGCCAGAAGAAGCTGGTGGCAGCGTCGACGCCAAAGTGAGCGCGCCGGGGTTTGGCTGATGTTTGTGCCTCTGCGCTCAGCGCGGGATGTTGTTGGGTGGAATGGTAGCGAAGGGGTTGGACTACCCTCTTCCGTGCCCCTGGCCAGGTGGTTTGGCAGAGCGGTGTGACATCCCTTCAGATGTACCCAGTTCGATCCTCTCTGCAGTCGCCTTCTTTGCCCTCCGCTTTAAACAGCAGTGTGGCGGGAACAGTGACCGGTCGCTGGCGCCGTGGAGTCGTTAGAGTGAAGGGCGTTACTGGCTTTGGTCCTGTGCAACAACAGGCGATGTTTTCGAGTTGGAAACCTGGATCGCTTGGGTTGCGTGGGAGCGCCTCAGGGGCGCTGGCCTGGGTCGGTTTGCGGCGGCGTTCGATAGAGTGCACTCGAGGTTGGGCCGCCAACGTGGCCTTGATTGAAAAATGATGACCATGTTGCCCTGGCGTTCGCCTCAGATGACCCTGCCCCCAGCACCGCTGAGCCGCGTTCAATTTCTTCTGGGGTTGCAGCCTGGAGGATCTGCGGGCCCAGATCGAAGTCCTGCAGGAGGTCAACTCGCATTTGAACTCCGAGATCGAGCACTCCACGTACCAGCTGGACGGATTGAGGGAGGAGCGGGATGCATGGAAAAAGAGGGCGCAGGTGCTGTGCAGGATGCTGAACGACAAGAAGAAGGAGGAGGCCGAGGGGGGGTCCGAGATCCGGGTGGTGCAGGAGATGCCCACCGCGGAGGAGGTCGAGCAGAAGTGCAGGCAGGTCTGTGATTCGGGCAGGGAGGAAGAGATGGTGCTGGCAGGGGTTGACACGCACGAGCTGGTGCTGAAGGGACGGATGGGCGGCTGGCTGATTGAAGCAGACGAGGTGAGACTGACACATGGCCGCAGGACAATTGCTTGGCTGAAGCAGGGGTGCACACTGGTAGCCCACGTGGGAAGAGCGGGATCTGCAGGATAGTGTGGGAATGGTCAAGAATACTGTCGCACTCGGCTGAACTCTTTCTGTAAACGAAACTTGAATTGGCAAATTCCAACCCTCTCTTCTATTGTCTGGGCTGCATTCCCAGTGTGAAGGAAAGCCTGAACTCTTTGCCCAAATCGTTGAAGTCAACATGGATGTGGTCTTTTTTTGGCACTCTTGGTCTTGGGTCTGTAGCACAAGTGAATCCATTGCAGTTACACCGGTGACCACGCATTGGTGGAATGCTGTGTGGCATTTATCCACATCCACAAGCCAAGTTTTGTATGGGTTGGCACCCATTGGTGCCTCTAATGTAGTTGCAGACAGCTGCACATTTGCGGCTCAACACATATTGATACCCTTGCCATCCTGGTGCAATGAAAATCCGCATAGGGATGTTTGCAGTTTCCTGGTGATTGAAAAGCGCGCAATGCATGCAACAGTGCAAGAATTCGCCACTGGGGCGGCTGCCAGCTTGGTAACTCATTGCCTGCTTGTGACTGCCAGTATGTTGTTTCTAGCTTCGTCGCGGCAGCATAATCGGCGAAGGGGCGTTTGGCACAACCTATCATGGCATCTGGAGAGGGGCCCAAGTGGCAGTCAAGTGCGTTCCCGTCCAAAGCAAGGAGGACATGATCAGCTTCTTGCGGGAAGTAGAGGCTCTCGCCGGGATCCGGCATCCGAATATTCTTCCCTTCCTTGGGGCCTGCATAGTTGCACCAACCACGTTTTGGCTGGTTTGCGAATACATGCCGGGAGGCACACTGGGGAAGTGGCTGCATGCTGAGAAATACGTCCGCCGGCCACTGCTGAAACGGCTTCAGTATGCCCTGGAGGTAAGGTAGCTGCATTTCAAGTGGTTCTGTGTCCTGTCATATCATGTGATGGTTTGTTTGGGAACTCGAGCATGTTCCAGTGCCCAAGTAAGTTGTAAGGTCAACACAGCTGGTTGGCACCAGCACAGGCACACTATGTTGCTTTTGAAGACAAGCAATCAGATCATTGGGAGTTTAGAGCCAGGGTAATTACAATCTGGATTGTTCGCAGGGGTTGAAGGCAAGGAAGTTGAGCTAAATGACAGAATGCGTTGAACGAAGTGGTGCACAGTTGCTCAAGCTATGTTGTTAGATTGTTGCTGTTGACTTGTTTGCAATTGCTGTGCACCGCCCATGGCCATGTGGCTGCAACAAACGAGCATATGGTGCCAGGGTCATGCAAAGGGTCACAACCCAGAATGCCTTCTCAGATTTACAGTGCTGAGGATGGGGCGCTGTGTTTCTGCCCACCACACAGGTGGCACAGGGCATGCTTGCACTTGAGCGGTGTGATCCACCCATTTTGCACCGGGACCTGAAGCCCACCAACATTTTCATTGACGGCAGCGGTCACGCCCGGGTAGGAGACTTTGGGCTGGCAAGGCGACTTCCTGCCACCAACATATCTACCTTGACCAGCGAGACTGGGACCTACATGTACATGGCCCCAGAGATGGTCCGGCACGAAGTCTACGATTCGAAAGCAGATGTTTGGAGCTGGGGGGTGATGCTCTGTGAGCTGTGCACCAATGTGGGTGGCTTCCATTGCTGTGCCCTTAGGGCCGCCAGAATGCGTTCATCTCAACAGTTGTACTTGACACACTGAGGCTCTTTGCCTGGATGCCTGCAGCCAATGTTGTGCCATTGCAGCTCTGTTTCCCTTTGTCAATGTTGATGAGCATGCTTGCATCCATCCAGAGTCAAATGCATGAGAGCTTTTCTCTGGCCATTTCTGCAGGCTCAGCCATACCAGGGCAACTTCTGGACGCCGATTCAAGTTGCCATGGCTGTTGCAGATGGCAAAGTTAAGCCGCAGATGCCGAAAGACATCCACCCAGCCCTGACAAAGTTGGCAGAGCTGTGCTATTCACAAGAGCCTTCTGAGAGGCCCAGCTTTGAGTCAGTGGTCTCTGAAATGACGGCAATTCTGGAGGTGCTGCAAGCTGAGGTACGTGATGGCACCAGGAAGTTTGATGTGGCGGTGGCTGAATAATTGGGCGCACTTGGAATCGTGTTTGCTGTTGCATCAGTGCTTCATTTGCTTGTTCCCTTGTGCATGCATGGCTGCTTCTGCAAGACTGACAATTTAATGTCTGCACACATCACGCTTCACAAGGGCAGCAAACAGTTGTGGTCACCATGTCTTGTTATATATGGTGATTCTCCAAATGTCATTCCTAAAGGGGACTGCTGGCCTGCAAGATATTGCTGGGGCACGCTCCTGCGTGTGCCGTTGAAAACCACAAGTTCACAATGGACATACAGTGGGGGGGGCTACCTATATGGCGCCCCCTCGGTGGTGTCTGGCCCCCAGTTAACGCCCCGTTTTTTGGATTGGCACCTTTTCTGTAGTGCACTATGCAGTTCTGCTCTGCAATGGGACCTCATACCAGCATGCTGGACACTCACACGCACCCAGAAGAGTGTGCAGTAGATCTGCAACGTTTCGCTCGGCGTGCACAGAGTTGGGGAACCAATTCGAATGTTGTAAAGGTCTTTATGGTCACCATCAGATCACCAGTGGTGCCACACAACCATTCCCGTCATGCAGTGGCAAGTCAAGGTTGTAGTATGCCGCAAGTTTCACTACATATGGTTTGAAATTTCGGCACATTCGGTCAAACATTGCCTGGGGTTAAAAATTGGAACCCAGCAACAACATAATCCAGAATGCCATAGTCGTTCTGCAAAACATTTGCAAAGTGCACAAGAAAGTGAATGTACCGCTCCCTATGCAAGCTTCCACAGTGTGCTCAAATACTGTGCCATTGTGGCACAGGGTACACCAGTTTCATGGGTCCATTTGGCGTCTAAACAACCCCTATCATGGCAATTTGGCCTTCTCTTGTGCAAAAATTGATGCGCAGTCTCATTTGATGGGTTAAATTATGCACTCTCATTGGATGGTTTAAATTACGAGAAAAATGCATTAATGCCAGTTAGCGTTTTAGTACCCAGCCCCCAATAATAGCGACCTGTTTTTGGCCATGTCATGGGTGGGCGCTATATAGGTACCCCTACTGTATGTGTAGAATCTGAGTTTAATGCTGGTTGTTGCAATTCAGTACATACTGTTGAATTGTTTTGTGCAGATCAGGCGATTTTGCAAAGAATTGCTTTGTATATTGGAATACACCCTGACTACTGATTCCTATTCTGCCAGGCAAATGCCCAGGAGGGCAGTTTCTTTACGCGCATAATGCGGAGAGCCAGCTTTTCACAGAGAGGGACAAGCTTTTCTCAGAGTAGAACAGAATCGCCATGGGACGAAGGAATTGCAAGCACGACACCCAGCCTCAAGTCTTTACAATAGCCAATGGATTACAGGGCCAAGTGCTGCTATGGGCATGAACAAGCACACATGCAAAGTTCATTAGACATGGGGGGTGAATAGATGCCAGCCAAGTGTAGCATGTCAATCCCAATGTTAGTTTGGGATGCTACTGGATGGTCAAGACCTCAGGATGCGGCAATGCAAGCAAGAACAGTGGCGAAACTTCTTCAAATTGGGTGCCGGTTGTCTTTGCCTGCAGACAGTTGTGGCCAATGGCGTAGGAACAGTGAGACAATGCTCATGTGATAAGAAGCCAACGGGGTGGGTTTCATCAGGCTTGGAGTTTTGGCTTCTGCTATCACAATTCGATTGTCTGAGACCACTTGACAGCAAGCCAGTGCTCTTCTGGCGTGGAGTTGATGTAGCAAGGGTCTCATCAAAAGTGGTGAAATGCAGGGGTTCCCATGATTGCATGGCGTGGTGCGGTTGATAAAACTCAGCACAGCCCCCTTGACAATGTCCTTGATGGTCACGGTGAGGATCGAGCTGGATGCACAAACTCTAAAGCCAGTTGGTGTAGTGATGATTAATATGTAAGAAGCCTAGCCACGAAATGTCTTTAGCTCAGCAGCTGATCACATCCAGTGCGCACTGGGTGTCATGATGTCAGCAGTGCCTGTGACTCTTTTGGACACATTTGTTGAAAGCGACAAAACACAGAGCGTTGCAAGGCGATGTGGGGCATGAATCCACACACAACTGTCCAATATACGATCACCATGATTGCCAAGGCCCAAATTAACTCCACTGCAAAGTGCAGGGAATCGTTTCCTACCCTTCTGTGCCGAAGCACGCGAACCGCGGCTGGGGGCGACAACATCCAACTCTTGAGTGGAATTCAGCCTCCGCACTGAGGTGTCTGGGCAGGGCTCTCCTCCCCCGTCTTCTGTGTGTGGCCTGTGGAAGAAGGGAGCAGCACGTGCTTGCCGGGCAGGGGTGCGTGCTTTGTGTTAACGTAGCATGAAGCTGGGCAAAGCAGGCCTGCACTAACAGCACCTGACATAATTCCCCGCGTTTCCACGGCACCCTAGTGTTGGGTTAGTTGTAGGGATGGTACCTAGGTACAGGAAACCCAGTACCCGGGGCGGGTATTGTTTTTCCCTGCACCCGTGTAGGCGGGTATGGGTATGTACCCGGGTACAGGCGGGTACCGGGGGGTACTCGGAATACCCGGGTCTAATATTATAAGCTGGTAACGCGGCTAAGAGCGCCCCGGAAATGAATTTTTGCCGCCCCGGAATGAATTTTTAAAGTCTGAATCAGCGTTCTTGTGTAAGAATCGTCCCCTGTTATGTGAGTGGCGGGGCTCTTCGAGTCGGGACGGTTGTTCAATCCCCTTGGTCCCGTGGGATAAAGGGACAAAGAAACAAAATGCGCGCATCGTGCAAATGGGCGCATGTGCAAGCCCTGTCAACACCTTGTAAACATAGTCGCTTTCCAATGTGCTTGACGTGACATTATGCCATTGACATGTGCTTGGGATGGAGGGAGCGGAGGGGACAGGGGAAAGGGATAGAGGGGATAGAGGTAATAGAGGGGTTGGAGGGGTTGGAGGGGATGGAGGGGATGGAGGGGATGGAGGGGATGGAGGGGATGGAGGGGATGGAGGGGATGGAGGGGATGGAGGGGATGGAGGGGATGGAGGGGATAGAGAGGGGGTACCCGGGTATCGGGTGTACCCGGGTACCCAAGTTCCGGACATTCCGAGTACCCGGGTCCGGTTTTGCCAGCCCGGGTATCATCCCTAGTTAGTCGGTATGCATGGTATCGCCTGTTGTGGTAGCACAACGGTGCGCGTCGCGAACAGTGTGGACCAGACACTCCGCGAACCATTGGTACCACGCACCACTTCATCGACCCGTCACCCCCAAGCCTGGCGTCCTTGCTAGAGGGCCGGAAGCCGTGGAGTGCAGTCTCAGCGCGCTAAGGGAACCATGCAGTACAGGAACCTGGGGAGGACTGGCTTGAAGGTGAGAAACACGATTCGGCAGGGGAAGCGCGCAAACTGGACACGGCATGGTGCCCTTGGGATCCAGCGAGGCAGCCCGGCATCGGGTTGCGAATGTTGCTACCTGCCGCTCCTGTGCCAACCGACTCTCTCGCCGATCGGCGATGGTCGGAATGGCCTGTGTCTGTTGTGCTTTAGGATATCGACAGCGCGTCGCATTGCCCCGGGCGTTTCTGACTTCCTTCGTGGATTTGGCTCCAGGTCAGCGTGCTAAGCTTTGGAGCATGGGTGACGTTCGGCAAGCAGGTTGACGTCGAACAGGTGCGACCTCCAACAGCGTAGAAGATGCGAATCGAGCGTGCAGTTGTGGTTTTGGATTGTGGGCATCTGCTGGGCAAAGCAGCCACTTGCTGTTGAGATATCTGAACGGCGGCATCGTTGACATGCTGCATACAGCTATCCAGGGAGTGCACACTCGTGTCTGGAACAGGCCCAGTGTATCTGTCGCCCCCCTCCTGCGCCACCAGACTCGAGAGCCCGATGTGTGATGTTGCAATGGGTTTGCTGCAACTCAGATTTTGTGGCACGCTGCAGCGAAGCTGCAATGAATGAAATGCGCTTTATCGAACTTGTCAGCTGACACTGTCACTACACCCTGCACTCTCTGATTTTCAGTTTATTTGACGGTGCACAGCATTGTTTGAATGATGGCTCACATTGAATACAAAAGGAATGCACAATAGCAGTGCAGCATCCTGAGCAAGAATCTTTGCTCTCTTCTGATCTTCAGAGCCCACAATGCAAAAATTGCATTTGCTGCATTGGGCACAATGGTGTCTGTTTGCACACAGAGGCAATGTTTCTGATGCCTGTTTGGGTGAACCTGGACAGCAGCATTCATGCCCTGAACAGTTCAACACCATACACTGGCAACGGCAATGGCTGCAAGGCAGACCATTGGTCTTGAAGCATGCTCCCCGGGGCAAGGCTCCCATGCTCCTGGGCGCACAGCCCCTGTCTGATGCCATTGTAACTGGAACAGATACTTGGATGTAGCGCCAGGTGCACACTGCAGGTTGAACCATCATAGCAATTCGTGCCAACATATGCTGGGACTGAACACGTGCACTGTTGCAGGGCATCTGTGGGTGATCAGCATGCTTTTCTACTTGACGTTTTCTGCCTGTCTCACAGGCGAAGCAGCTGATGTTGAAGTGCTACGAAGGCGGAGTCAACTTGTGAGTGCAAGGGCACCCCTGTGTAGTGACAAGGGGGAGAGAGCTTATGGCATGTGCTATGTGCTGGGGATTTTGGTTGTGTGCATCAACGAGTTGTTGAATCTTGGAAGGCTCAGTGCTGCCCGTTTGGCTCATGGAGTTGCCGTCTGCAAGTTGACGATGTTTTTGTTGTCAAGCTTTGACAATGCAGAAGTGTATGCTGGCGGCCTTGCAGAGACAGTGATGGGACAGGCTATAAAGGTGGGGAGCCAAGTCTCTTGCAGTTATGCGTCTCACAGCTCATGGTCGACACAAATGACAAGCATTTGAAGCTTGATCGCGCATCGGTGTTCAGACGTGGTGTTGTCATCCATTGTGTACTGAACTGTCGATAAAGAAGCCCAACATTGTAAAGCTTGGAAGGCTCCCTGAAGTGCTGCTAACAAGAAAGAAGTATAGCAAGCGGTGAATAATTGCATTGGTTTGCAAGCGAAATCCTCAGCCTGTTGCTCATTGTTGAGGCTGATAGAGAGAACTGCAATCTGTGTTTGGAGTCTTGTGATACTACTGGGCAATGTTTTTGGGACCTGTGCATCACAGAAAAATCACAGAGGAAACTCACGAAGGCCACACAACAGTGAATTGCGCTCAACATCACCTAAACATAAAGTGCGCACCTTTGTCAAGTCTTGAGTTGAGCAATTGAAGAGGTCTGCGCATCATGGCTGTCTGCCTGTTAACTGCAGGAGCTGGGCTGGAAGAGATCCGACCTTGTCATCAGCACCAAGATCTTTTGGGGAGGTTCTGGTGTAAATGACAAGGGCCTGTCAAGGAAACATCTGATAGAAGGGCTGCAGGTATTGGGAAAGCACAGTTTGGGATCCTGCTTCTCTGTCGGAGCCATTGTGGGATCTGAGAAGGTGACTTTTGGTGTGGAGCAGTCAGCGAGTGTGCCTCAGACGTGCGAGTCACGAAATTTGCCACATCAGTGTGTTTGCAGCTTGCAGCGCAGTATCGTGTTGACATTCCTCTTGCTGGTTGTGTAGATGAGTGCCTTTTGCTGGCAGAACAATATGATGCGGATTAGCTTTGATGATTGTTGATTCGGGTTATGCTATTGTTGGGAATGCAGCAGCAGAGGCATGTTACCATGTTTGCTTTGGCTCTTCTTTTGGCTTTGGTTCTGAGATGGAGTTCCTTTCCAATTGTCTTTCTGAGGCTTTAAAGTTGTGTTCACCGCTTGGAGTGCTGCATGACGGTGCCTTGTCAGTGTTGACAGCACTAGTAAGGATAGTAACACATATGGCGAATATAGTAATTGTGAGGACGATTGAAAAGGATATACAGCTGATCAGGTAAGCATGCTGCAGATGGTGAATATGACGGAAAGTCGTGGTGCATGAAGGTGAATATATAGACAGTGTATGATGGCACATGAATGGCAATGATTCGGTGCTCAACGTGATGCTTAACATTTGAGTAGACAGCAGTTTCTGTAAACCATCCTTTGCAGCCTGCCTCTTGTGCCTGGGGGAGTCCGTTGGGGAGTGAATGTTCACTAATAACGCAACAGTGATACTGATAGTTGATTATGTCACTAGTATTGTCATTAGGACACAAACAACGGTGCCTGCAGAGGGAAGACCCAGCATCAAATCATGCAGCATCAATTCCGAATCTGTGCTGCACAGGCCTCTCTAAAACGGCTCCAGATGGACTATGTTGATGTTCTCTTCTGCCATCGCCCTGATGATTCCACGCCCATCGAGGAGACGGTACGGGCGATGAACTACCTGCTAGAGCAAGGAAAGATTTTCTACTGGGGAACATCGGAGTGGTCTGCAGCACAAATCACACAGGTACTCCATATCCGCTTATCCTTTGCTGGTCCACTTATTACTGCAGTGTTTGACAGTGAACCCCATGCTTGTGCAAAGGTAGTATCAAGGTTACCAATTTACGCTCCGATGAGGACAGCTGTGTTGGGAGATACTGTGTGGATGGGAGGTGCGCCAGCATATTAATATAATAGCATATATAGCATATATAGCATATATAGCATATATAGCATATGTAGCATATATAGCATATTAATGTGCTGCTATTTGCCACTTTGTGCAGATCACTTCTTACTGGCCTCTATCCACCATGACACTGTTGCCCTGGAGGAATTGTGGATGTCCTGCTGCATTGTGCTTAGCCGCTCTGTGCTGTCCACATTGAAATAATACACTGATTGAGGAGACCACAGAGGCGGTGGAACTGTCAGTTGGGATAGCGCAGCCGTTGCAAGTGTGAGTGCACACAAGACTTTGAGGGCCCCTGTGTTGCCATCCGAAATGTGTTCCCAAAGGTCAGTTTGCAGGGAGTTGAGCAATTCTGTTGCAGGCCTGCGAGATAGCAAAACGCCTTCACCTGGTGCCGCCCATTGTCGAGCAGCCAGAGTACCACATGTTTGAACGCACCAAGGTCGAGGTTGAATTTGCGCCCCTGTATGAAGAACAGGGGATTGGCCTGACGACCTGGAGCCCGCTTGCGTCTGGGGTGCTGACTGGAAAATACAGTGAGGGGAAGATTCCGGAAGGGAGCAGGCTGGCTCTGGACCAGTTCAAGGTGGGGACCAGGGGTTGCCTCCCTTGCTTTTGTTGCCCCCAACAGTAACTTTGTCAGTATATGTAAATGCCCTTCCCATGTTGGGCGATATCGCGATTCCATTGTGTGTTCAGTGTCTGTTTTGTGTTTAGAGACAGCAACTTCTTGTAACAGTGGTTATTCATGATACTTCAGAACTGCAGAAGTGTATTGGTATACTACAGAAGTATATTGGCATTTGGGAGTATGCCTTTGCTGATGTGTGACGGCCATGCATGGGCGGCGCCTGAGCTCGTACATGTTGTGTAATAAAATGGAACAAGGAAAAGAAACATAATGAAAGAGTGCACACCCCACCTCTTGTGGATGGCAAACTACATGTACATTGCGACTTCCTTGATTCCTTGCTGATTTCATCACAGCAAGATGAGAGACCATGGCACAGTTGCCTCAGGTGAAGATGATTCAATCATTTGTGCATGGCCGTGTAGATCACAGTGGATGGTGGCTAGAGGTTAAGAAGCCACATATATGTTAAGGCCATTTTGATGCTGCTCAAACCGGCTGCCCTGCTTCTTGGCAGGGCATTGGCATTGCTCTCGCTGCCTTCAAATTCCCCGGCGGCGAAGAAGCGAACAATCGTGCATGCAGCACTCCAGTCTTTTGCCTGGGTTGTTTTGGTCATAAAGCTCACAGTCTAATGAATTCGTTGATAGCTGAAGTAACATTGGGTGAAGCAAGCTATCTCAACGTTTGTCGCACACCAACAGCAATGCCTCAAGCAGCAGAAATCCTGTCTTTTGAGCACTGTTCAATAAAATATCCGCGCCTGCTCCAATTATCAATGGCAAAACAACCTGCGGTCGGCGATCGATCTGCACGGAGCTTGGCTGCAGTTTGGCGCAGCTGGCGCTGGCCTGGTGCGCTGCAAACCCTCACGTCAGCACCGTCATCATGGGGGCCAGCAAAGTTGCACAGGTGAGAGATGGAGCGGCGTTGACCTTGCCTGGACCCTTGGCGCCGCTGGTTCTGTTCCATGCCACTGCCCTTTGGTCGAATTGGAAATAGCTTAGGTGATGCAAGCACGCGTGGCAGTGCCAACTGGTCGCTACATTTGTAACGCTGATGAGCCAAATGCGCAACACGTGACTTGACTCCACGTCTCCCAATGCGCAATATCAGTTCAGCACATGCTCGTGTGTCGTTTGTGACGAGGTCCATTTTCTCTTCCACCGCCAGGCCCATGACAACATCTACTCATAGTTTTCGATGTCGCGGTGCAAAACCACTGGTTGCTTCGGTTCCTGCTCGCCAACTGGCGAGTACACTTCTTTTGATGTATTATCATCGACAATCGCTTCTAGGCAGTAGGAGCTAATAGACTCATAGATTTTGTTTGTGTTTAACAGTAGACTTCAACGAACTGATCGGAGACTCTGCTTTGCTCGGGCAAAATAGGAATAAGACGGCTACCTCATTGCCTTGTTCTGTTAAAATGATGGTGATGATGACGATGCTGAGTTCCTTAATTACATAGGATGATGATGGTGATGACGATGCTCGTGTGTTATTGAACTTATTTGCACGGCGTTGGGTTGACAGCAGGACAGTGGTGGTACGCGGTGGTATGCGGTAGTGGGGTGGGGGTCCAGACGCTTTGCTGTCCGCCTTCCACAGCGAAATGAGCGCAAACGAACTTTCTAGAAGTGAAGTTGTGATTGTCATCGCCTGGAAGGCCCAAGGGCACTCCTTTGCGGGTTGTTGAGAAGTAGGGTGAAGGGAATGGCCATGACGTGCACGTGCGGGTGAATGTGAGTGCATCCTTAACTGAAAGAAGGAAACCTGACGGCAAGGTTGCCTTTCCTAGCGTGCACCTACAACGAGGTAATGTCACGCGTCGCCTGCTGTTGCCAAATGTTTTCTGGCAGCCAAGGTCCCGAATCTCAGCCACCTCAGTGACTACCGCCCCAAAAGGTGTTTTCAAGCATGCATGTGCGCATGTGTGTGAGCTGCAACGGCGCGGAACCGTGCCGACTGTCGCCCTGTGTTAATGTGCTCACACTTTCTGGCTGTGGCGTGGCCAGATTGAGGACAATCTGAAGGCCATGGAAGTCCTTCCGAAGCTGACCCCGGAAGTCATGGAGAAAATCGAGTCCATCATCCAATCCAAGCCTTGACCCATTTGCGATCTTGCCTTTTAGAACCACTTGTGAATCTTGGAGATGATCAGGGGCGGATCAGCAAATATGGACGCAAGAGCAGTGCGTTCTGATGTATAGTATCCTTGTTTAAAGTCATGGAGTAATTGCTGCTGGTCGTGTGGTGTCGAGCTTGGGAGCCACAGCAGCCCAGTTGTGGATGTTTTCGAGAGAGCACACACCAGTCGACGCGTGAAATTAGACTATGCACTTGGCCCGCAGCTGCCGCCGATGGACCTAGTTCCACGTCACCCCTGAGGCCACGGTTGTTCAGGAAAGGCAGACATGCAGCGGACCTAGCGTTTATGCATTTTTCGCTGTCGCCGTTTGAGACATTCCAGAGATGCCATTGCGCCTTGTTCGTTTAAATACCTGTGGCAAATGGTGATTGGCCGCTAACGTTACTGCATCTTGTTACATTCATGTTCACACAAATGAGTGGCCCGAGCACTGAGTTGCTAAATTGGAGATGCCCAATGCAGAGAGCGGAACATTTTCGCACGTTAGGAGTTGTATTCGCTCCGCTGCATCTGTGGCATGCCGCATCGGTTCTGCCCCTTTCCTTGCTTCGTGCCATTCCATCCGTCAGACAACAGGCGACTACAAACGCACTTCCCACTCTCTGTTGCTGAAAGCTCAATGGACACGCAGGCGCCCCTGCTACAGACAGCTTTCTCAAGGTGCGGAAATGAAGCATCCTTTTCATTGCGTGTGGGACACCTGTACCTTTGGAACGCCAAAGTACTTTCTCCAAACAGCGTGTGCGTCTGGCCAATGGCGACCTCGCGTGCAGGTCACCGATCGGGTGCCAATTGGAGTGCAAGCGTCAACGGAGGAGTGATGTTCATTAAATGGGATGAAATGTATATAAATACAAGTGCCCACAAAAGAGCCCACGGATAGGCGCCCACAAAGCCTGCACACCAACAAAAAAGCTGCGCACCAAGTATGAGCAGCCTCTGCGCGGCAACCACTACTCTAGATGGAACTGAATTCTTCATCCATGGCCTGCTGGACGAACATTGCGTCAACGAAAGTGCATGACCATCGTCCTCAACGTCACAGCTGCCTCCCGCAGTGGAACGGCTCCGCCCCAAGCTCCTTTGTGTAGAGCGCTTCCAGTGTGTGTCATCGAGCAACTTCTGTTCTCAGGATGTTACTATCTTTGTCAGCCTTCAGCACCACCCTTGGGAGACTTTGTCGCCTCCCGAAAAGGCTTTGCCCACCGTGTGATAGCTCTTCCATTCCCTTGAGTTTGCGGAGCGCCCGCGACACATACCTCATTGCCATGTCAACATCCTTGGCCCCGTCCACAGGGTAGTTTCCATCGAACTCAACCTTCCCCAAAAGAAAATCCACTACGTGCCTATCCCACTGCAAATGAAAACCCTGCGTTGCCGCAGCAGTGCTGGCCTCCCCCAGACGCATTTCCAGGATTTGTTTCAAGTGCTTCTTTTCCAGGGAGAAATACGGAATGTACAGGTCGATAAAATTTGTGTTCTTGAGTGTGTCATAAAACGTCTCACAGCCCTCACCGCGCCAGTGATCGAAAATGAGATCCTTCAGCTTGTGGTGGACAGCCTCTGCCGACACCTGGTGCAAAGTCGCAGGCAGCCGTCGTGGGGATATAAATTGCGAGGTTAATGCCCACCACACAATCGCGGCAGGACAGCCAGCACTCACAGCACACAGATAAGCCACCTCCCTATACTCTTCAATGCCGCAATGATGATTTCCCCCCACGATCATCAATTTCAGCATCTCAGGCTTGGTGGTGACATGCAATTGTGTGAAATGCCTGCGCTGTGACTGGACTGAAAGATAATCTAAGCGCAGGGTCCGATGCAGTTCTTTTGCCTTTGTACTTGTACCAAAACCATTTCCAAGGAGGACAATTACGGCATTGTGCAGCAAAGCTGCCAACAGGTGCTAAGCAAAATTTTGCCGTGAAGTTCCCACATCATTCAACATCCAGCAACAGTTTCATCTCCACCAACAGGGGATGGACTTTCGCACAACATCATGAAGGACAATGAATGAATATGCACACACCTTGTTTGCACCACCAGCAGCCTCCAGCATTGTCTGCAGCTCGAACATTCCAAGGTTTGACTCAAGGAGGAAGATTGATTTCCCCATCGAGACGTTGGCCCTATCAGGGTTCATGACCAGTTGGCGCAGCATTGAGCGCGTTCCACAGTCCAGCTTGTCATATTCCTCAACAACCACAAACGACTCCTGAAATGCCTTTATGTGGTCAACTATTGCATTCCTTAGAGCCTGTCTCTGTTGATCCCTTTTCGACTCCACAAAATCCATACCATAAAGCACCTGCAGCATGCAGGGCGATCCAATCACTTGCTGTTGTCAGAAAGAGCAAGGCAGATTGGGCCATGAGTACCACACGGCTGCCGACTCACTCCCTGGAGCACAGCAGTGCCATTTCACTGTCCTCACGCACTTGCTGCAAATGAAGAAGGTCAAGTTGGAGTAACACCACAACACAGGCGGTACATATGCCCACACAGTTGCGCCTCCTGCACTCACATTTCCATGCAAACTCAAGCATTTTGTGGTGCAGGCATTGCATGAGCTGGCATGGCTCATCCAATGCAATGACTTGTCCGATATAAACAAATGCTCCACGGGCATTTAATGCCATTTCACTGCCCACCAGACTGGGCTTCCCCCTGCCAGATTCATCTGAGCAGGCCACGCCTATTCCTGCTGTGTACACAGTCTGTCCACTGCAGAAAGCAATATGAAAACGCCTGCTCATGGGCTTGATGCCCATCGGCTGACATTCTCTTCTTTCATGCTGAACCACACTTCATCTGAATGGGCAGCCCATTAGCCAAACCTGGCGCTGCAGCAGCCTCACCTTGTATCCAGCACACCCCCTCCCTGGGCACTCCAGACTTGACTGCACCCTTGGGATCCCCCAGCCACTCCAGAATCCATCGGGCCCAACAACCTCTGTGGATCTGGCAGCGCCTTCCAGCCCATAGAGAGCCCGAGCTGCAAGGGTGTGAGTCAACGTCTTGCCCACGCCCGGTGGCCCATGGACAGAAACCACCAGCGGCTTATTTCCCACAGCGCCTGGGACACAATACACTTCACTGAAAATGACATGGGCTGCACAGGAGCCAAGGATTCTTGTGCAGCACATACCGTCAACAGAGCTTGAAAAATCCGTACCCTTGCCCCTTGGAAATTTGATGGGCGGTAAAGTTGCATAAGGTGCTTCTTTGTGCTGTGCTATTATCTCAAAGACCTGGCTTACTTAGTCATCTTGTGCAAAAGCTGCCCAAGTGGCAAAGAAACCTGCCTTGTTGCTCAAGAGTGCCCAGTGTCTTGAAATGCTGATAATGTCACTGTCATTCTTTGATCGACTGCCTGACAACCCCCCACCAACCCCACAAGCCCCACCAGAACTTACAATTTCCTGCACCCCTTTAGCATTATTGCAATGGCTGGCATAGGAGTTCGCACTTGTGCAGAAGATATGCTATGCCTGCTATACCATGCTTGCTTAGGAGGGGTTTGCTCCGTTGTATGACCTGTGCTTCGGAGATTTTAACGCATCTTTTGCAGAAAAGATGCACACTAGGACCAATGAGAAGAACAACGAAAACCTTAAATCTCGAGCTTGAAGCATGTCTCGGGTTGCGAAGCAAATGGATGCAATGCCCTGCCAAACATTGCGACGCTTTACGAATGCTGCCCACCTCTGTTTTCCTTTCGCAGGTGCTCGCACACTGCTTCCACAAACTGATCGATGGCCAATTCTTGCCCAACGACCCGCGAATTCAGCACGGTGTCCAGTCGATCACATCCGTCACGAGAGAAATGCTGATTTCCCGCCGTCAAATAGAGGGCGGCAATGGCTGCCACCACAGCGCCCACTGCGCCCATCGCAAACATCCTTCCCTGATGAGCCCTCTTGCGGCCAGAGATCAGCTTGTGCCCTGTCCCTTGCTGTCACTGTTCGTTGTTGCTGTTTACGTGGCCACTGCCCCACTTCTCGACTCGCGAGGACTCTGCAACCGGAGACAATTCCAGGCAAGGCGTTCATTCGCGCAGCAGCCCCCAACAGTGGTTGCACAACGAGTCAACAGCGTTGCGCACTGTGGCCT
>CAJHUC010001317.1:0-55597 GCA_905146915.1 Ostreobium quekettii | reverse complement strand
GAGAAGGCAGGATTGACGGTCCCAAAGGCGCGGCGCAGAAGAGAGGTGGCCAGAGAAAGACAACAACAGGCGCGCCGGGGGGGGGGCGGGGGGGCAATTGGCAGAAAGCGTTTTTAAGATGCGCATTAATTAATGCCTTATAAGGCGATTACCTTCCCCGTAGATCAGAACATCAAAATAGAGGCGATATTGCAGGAAAGTATTTGCTCGCTCGAGAGGCCAGGCCCCAGTACAAAGTATACTGTAAAATATTCGACACTTCCGCATACGAAAACTTCACCGTTACCCATTTTGTTTTCAGCTCATTATTTCCATTTAAACGTTGCTCCGCACAGAAATGCCAATATTTTCATTACTATTTACATTGTTTTCTCCCGAAAAAATGACCAAGCGTTACGTTACTGTGCGGAAGGCTTTAATATTTTACAATATCTGTTCGCGTTCTATCGTTATTTTGGATATAGTGACTGACGTTTTGAAATGGTCAACATCAACATTCCGAGTGGTTCATGTACTCTTAGCTATCACTGGTTTGTCCTATTTGTCCAGGTTGCCCAGTTTTCACTTTCTGTAATATCGAAGAAAACAATGTTCTATTTCATTGGGTATTGTGTTATTTCCAACACGATAAAAATAATAGCGGCGATTACGTACAGTCGCCTAAAAATAATTGCGCTGTACATTGTACATGTAGTTCCGCTTTCCGTGGTCCTTTTGTGGGACCACACAGCAGTCTAGTTTATAGGTGCTTTCTGGGCGTGCTACACTTTAGGCTGTGTGACAAAAATGTATGATATCCACAAGCAGAAAAAGGACCAAATCGCGCTTTTCGAAAACACATATGGATGTATTTCATCAGTGCAGGGCACATTAAAATACGAAAAACACCAAAATAACCCAAACCCGTAAATTGTGTACATGTTTGAACATGTGGTATTTGGTCCATCATGTTTAAACATGTGGTATTTGGTCCATCTTTTCCTGATGGTTTTGAATCAAGGGTCCAGACTTTCGGTGAGCGGAATAGGTTACCATGTGTTACCCAACATAGGCAAAAGGAGCAAAACAAAACTGTACCACACTTATTCATTTGTTCACCAATTTATGTATTTGCGCATTTGCTACACTTTTGACAGGAAGCAACAAACAATAGCACCAAAAACACACTAGCACAAATGCCAACACAAACACCAACTCCACGCCAACAAAAACACCAACGCGAACAGCAACACAAGCACAAGCGCAAAAATGACAAATCACAAATTTTGATTTGCTACCTAATTTTTCATCAACAACTTGCTTAGATTTTTCATACACATCCGGTTACATGCAAGTGCAGCGCAGAAAAGAACCAAGAAATGGACAAAACGGCAAAACCACCTGTTTTCTTGCCCATCATTTTTCGCTACTTAACTTGTTTACAGTTCACGTTGTCATTATTTCATTTACTTCTTCATATATTCGTTCATTTTCTGTGTGTCCAACTATTTGCGTTTTGTTTGTCGGTAGTAAGCAACAGAGGCAATGAAAACAAGTTAGCAACAGCTGAGTAAGTTCGATGAGTAAGTTCATAATTATGCATTATGCACCTTCGCAGCACGCGCAACTCGCCATATGCGCACCCGCACGCCCCGATCCTGAAGCCGCCACATCCCCGCCTGCCCCTCGACCCTGGCCCTACCAATGGTCCCGTCGCGCCCGCCAGCCCCACCGGCCACCCGGGACACGTTTACCCCACCACCTCACCGACCCTCATTCCCCGTGGGGTTTTGCCGTGAACCACCCCCTGCCGCCCCCGGATGGTGCCCCTGATTTTGCCTTCTTGCTGCATCGTAACTCTGCCACCGTGGTGCTTCACGATTCTCCGCTGGTGCCCCATGTTTTGTCTCTGCGTTGATTGTTCTGTGTACTTGGTGCCCATCACTCTCACCCTATCATTCTCGCCCTTACTTGCAGGTGAGTCTTTGCTGCCAAGAGCATCGATCTCTTGCAAATTTTGTGCACCAAAAGCAGCCTCTGCGTCACATACTGTGAGGATACCGTTGCGCTCATTCTCCACCAGAAGCTCAAATTATATGATTCTCCGCCACACCTGCGCTGCAGACACCTCGCAGATCCCATAATGCATTGTGTCATCCACCCTAGGCCATGAGAGCCATTCTCCACATGTCGAGGCGTTTGTGCCTACTGTGTCTGGGGCACCCATCCGTGGGGACGCATATCCGGTTGGGTGCGCACCCCTGCCACAGCGGGCCCGCATCCCATGCCGCCGCATGTCTCTAGGGACACGCCTCCCGGGGTGCACCCCCCTGGGGACACACATCTGCTCATCGCCACAAGATCCTGTAGACATGATTAGAACGTGATTACCATATGGCAAAGATCATAACGTTGATAGTTCATAACATGGATGTAATTTCCAGTCGACACATTCGCGAAATGCACATTCACCGTGAGATGGTCCATCTCCTGTGCATTGTTACCAGATCACATACGATTTTCAGAATGTTTTTGCGATTGCATCTAACGCGTAACTGTAAATTTGCTATTTTTTGCCAATATTGAATTTCAAGGAGAGTCTGTCCGTTTCATGTTATAATCAGGCACTCACACACAGTTCATAATGAGAAAAGCGCAGAGTAGCTCAGTGTCAGCTCATCATCTTTCCATTAACACCTGACAATCGTGAACACGAAAAAAGCGTCTATAAGCAACGAATCGACTGCCTTGCATATGAACATTCTCAGAACACTGACTTCGACCCGCTCGAGCTCTCCACTGGCCTACCTCAATGCCGCATGTACGAAGAGCTCCACGGACCGCGACTGGCCAAACGTGCGGATCTGGCCGTTTAATACCGCCTTCCCCTCCTCTCGCGAATCTTCCCACAGCTGTCCTCATATTCCCAGGCGCGCTGAGCGCAGTGTGAGGGCGTATGTGTGAGGCGTACTGAATACGCAAGCTTGGAAACTAAGTTGATGCATGTTGCAACGCATCAAAAGAAAAAATGCACACAGCCATGCAAAATAGGGATGCACTCAGGCTATGCAAAATACATGTTGAGCTGAAACGAAATGAACCAAAAGGTAAGTCCAGGTATAGATGTAAGATGCGCTAGTAAGAGAATGACGCAAAAACAAATTTGGGGAGCCACACGCTCTGCGTCGATTGCACTCAACCGGTAAAAGGAATCGTCAAAAAATCGTATGGCATGTCTTTGTAATGCCAATGCTTTGTTCATATGGTCACCAATATGGCAAGAAATATGAGCGATGTGCTTTACTCGTTTCAGTGCGACGAACTGAATCCCTGTATGCTTTGAGTCAATATCTCAATGACGCATAATCGACATATTCTCTACTGGCTTCTGCGAATAATAAGCACCAGTAAACATCGTGCTACTATTAAAGTCAGTTAGAATTTTATTTGTGATCAACAATTGCATGATATCATCATACAAAAATTCGAGTCAGCATTTGCACACCTTGCTCCCCTAGTGGATGCTAGAGAGAAAGCATGAGCGAACCGAAGCAAGCGCTCATTTGCGCAGGTAATTACCTCTCATTTAGTCATCAGAAGAACCACATATTAGGCTTATTGTGGAAGTTGGTGAAAGCTGAATAAGCCTTGTCACACAGCGTGCGCCTCGGTCATAAAGGCTTTCGATTCGTGACCCTCCAGCCACACACGGATGTTGCCTCCCATTGGACATCCACCAGCTATCCTCGCGAGTCGCGAATCGTAACTTGAGGTGCACTAAGAGCGTCGCAGGTGTCCCTTCCAGCGAACGAGTAACTGACCGTGTTGATGGGAACAACCCTTGCCCCGTATAATTCCTTGGGATGCACATCAAAAGATCCTAGGAAAATGAGCGTGATCAGTCCACGCCCGGGCTTGAGTGGAAATGCGTGGCCATCAAAGAGAGAAAAATACAATTGAGAAGATTGAATTGGGCATCTCGGAAGCGAATGCACCGGTCCAAATCTAAACACATGTCGGGAGACGCCATATAAGTGAATGTACTGAAACTGCAGCTATATACGAGGCGAACGTAAGCGCAATGAATGAAAATGCGACACAGGTGTCTGCTGAGCAATATTGACAAGAGGTTGAGTTTTTGCATGCCATATCGAGTCGCCTGTCATTTGTGTTCAGAAACAATTCGCGGATCTAAATAATTGGTACTTAGGCATTGCTTGGTCTGAATATCGTTCTCATGTTATTTTGCAGAGTGCTCAAAGGGAGACAGAGATGACTATGGATACTGAATATGCCAGTCCATGCGTGTGTCAGTGGCTTACTCAAGTGCATTCCACTCACTTGTTCGCTTGGCACTGCTGCCAAATCGCTATCATTTTTGTCACGGTTGTCGAAGTGTCCAGCGGCGCAGCCGGCGGCGTTGCCAAGCCATCGTTGGCAAGTACGTGCACATCCTAAAAAGGAGATTGATTGAGTTGCGCCCAGCGGCGAATTCATACTCACATAACCAGTGAATTGCACCTTTAGGAACAAGGATTGCTTTTCTTATCGTTGGCCTACTCATTAAGGTCAACCTGGTAAGCGCAATGTATTGGTGGCAAAAATGTAACCACAAATGCGATTAATAGTATGAACAAAGGAGAGGAATTCCACACCTGGTCTTGGCAAAGCCATGATGTTCTTTGGTGTGGTGATGGCGAACCCCCCGTTTCGTGGCTTTGCAAGTCTCTCTGTCGTCGCTGGCAGTGTGTAGTTACAATATTCACTTTGGTCCTGGCGTTTAGTCGCACACTGAGTGCGATTTCAGAAACCCCAACTTTGTGCTTCCAAGACGAATGGATCTTGTGTGCAGGGGAAAATGTACTATATCAAATATGGCAGTTCAGGCATCCAAACACATTCACACATTTAAAAATGCATCGTAGGCGGTGGATTATTTTAAGTTGTTAGAATATATGAGGTGAGTTGGTATGAAACGAAGCAAAGCGCGTAGAGTAGGCTATATGAATTATACTTCCTCCGTCCCATATTAAATGTCCTCTACGAATTCGGAGCATCATTTCTCCATCAGATCTTACAGTTTTTTCAGTGAAATTTTATCCAAATCTGAATCTACCTTTTGAGAGTACACGATCAAAATTTCAAGTGAATCTGTTAAGTATTGATGATTTGGCAGTACTTTGTAGCAAGGGTCCTCTTGCCAGAAACCCATCGGTTTTTCAACGATTTCGCAAAAACGGCCGTTTTTGCTGTTTCGAGGAGCATGCGTTCGCGGCGGCGAAACAGAGCCGCCCGTGCAAAACTATCCACGCCATTGAGACAGAAGATCGGCGTGGTGCTTGTGAGGAAGTGCGGCGATAGCAATCGCGTTCTGAAGGCCCTGATTGTGTAGCTCGCCGTAGCCTAGAGCTGAAATTCAGTGCTGGGCTGGTGGACCGGAGCTACCTTCCGGCCCAAAATTTTCGGGGCCAGGACTTTTCGTCCCCTGTTGGTGCTGTCAAAACGACAAAGGGTGACTCTGAAACCCCCTGACAAGGCGGCGGAGAAGGTGAAGCCCAGCACAGCATTCAGCGGTGGCCGATTGTGGGAATTGCTGTCAACGCGAAATTGGCGAAATTGAGTTTGTTGTGGAAGTTGAAACGGCTAGGCATGAGGCAAACAGCTAGATGGCTAACGCCATGTTTTTTTCACAAACGGAGACTAGCTGGATGGTGGTGGATGGTGCACCGCACTAAAGAGGTGGTTGTTAGTGGCATCCCATGGATCGTGGGCCAAGCTGCCCGGGATGGCCTTGATTCAAGGATCAATTGAGGCAAGATGCCCACGCCGAGCCGCACAAATACCTTTGAGTGGTACAGCGCACAGGTCTCAGGCTTGAGCGCCCTGGATCTTGGCTAATTCCGTTGGTGGCAGGTCCTTGCATCTCGGATCTAGGGTCGCAGCGAATTCTGGCATCGTCGACGTTGCGACGATGGCCTTCGGCAACGACGATCCAAATACCGCCAGGCATGTTTGACCAGCGCTATTCCACGCAAGGCATGCCACCCTTCACCCCAGCAGTGGCGAAGCCTTCCCCTTGGTTGCCCGGGACGGGAGTGACCCAGAACCGTGCGGATATCCAGCGGCATTGGAATCGGTGTGCCCATTTTTTGCCGAATTCAAGGGCAATTTCGGGGGTGCCCTTCAAGGAGTGGGACTAACTTTTTTCCCTCAAAAATTGGTAGTTACGGGTTTTGGGAACCATCTTTCTGATTCTGACCTTGTTTTATACTTTTGAAGCTTTCCTTGTAATGAATTTTGTACTTCAAATAGAGGACATTTAATATGGGACGGAGGAAGTATGAAACAAAGCAAAATTGAATTATGCGCCATTGACCAATTTCTTTTACTTCTCCTTATGGCAGGGGCCGGTGAACATTATGCTGCCAGAACCATAGGTGGCTCTCAATATGAAACTTGATGTTGGCGTTCCACCGCAGTGTCCCCCCAATGGCTGATGAGCCCCAAGCATGAGCGAATAGAGTGGAACGCTGGTTAGCACGGACAATCATCTCCACATGCATACACGCAAGGTCGTTGAAGATTCCAAAGTTGACGAGGCCTTGAAGGCCAGTTGCTATCCACCACGCCACAGGCACCCGTCCCACCCATCTCCTCCAGAGGGCGCAGCTCCCCCTCCAAGAAGAGGGAGCAGGAGGTTGAAGGTGGGGCCCGGCGCGCCAGCCCCCTGCGTGAGCAATAAGGATTCGCCCATCAAGAGGGCTCAGGGGAGCTGGAAGGCGAAGGGGAGGCAGGGGGCGAGGGCCAGGCGCAAGGAGCGCCAGAGCTGGCGGGCGCAGATCGTGAGCCAGGCACAACAATTTAGAGAATTTTTGCGCAGATTGCGAGCCACGGACAGCCAGCCTCCCAGCCTTCGTCCGTTCGGGCACAGGCCAGCGCGGGCCCCGCACAGACTGCCAACCACGGGCAGCAGGCGCAACACCCCGTCCTTCGTGGAAGCCGCACTGCGCCCAATAAGAAGAGGGTGAAGAAGAGGGTGCAAGGATGCGCGAAGGTGAAGTGTATCCCCAACACGGCAGGCAAGGTCAAGAGGCTTGCGCAGGATTTTCAGAGGAGCCAACATCAGGCAGCGTCTCAGCAGCTGGGGTGAGCTTTCAAGCGCAGATTAGTAATATGGAATGGAAACTCTCAACTGAATGTGAGGAGCCTCCGAACAATATTTCACCGGCAAACTGAGGCTGCTCAAGGGTATTCGTGTTGCAAACAATAGCATTCCGGGGAACCACCAGAGTCATCTTGTTGGGAAATCTGGATTGACCAAATGCTATCTCAACGACTGCCCCCAAATATGCTATTCAATAGCAATAGTATCACGCCATAATACGTTCCGTTGCAGCTCAGCTAAGGGCAACAGAAATGATGGTTATAAAACATGCTGCGCCCACACTAAAATTGGTGAAAACTTAGCAATTCTATTCCCAAAATTCATGATCTGATTCACAATGACTTCTCCGAGCTTGCCACTCACACCTGATTCTTAAATGTCATTCTTATTCACTGCAATTATTACCCAATCATGTTTAGTCTCCTGATACGACAAAAGTATATAAAATACGAAAGGCAGAAGGGCTCGTACAACTCCTTTTCAGACGTATTGCCACCGATCCCACCAAGGAAAACCCTGCTCAAATGAGCCTCCATCCCTTCAACATGCAGACTGACGGAGATCTCCTGGCCTTGGATGAGAAACGCACAAGGAAAGCCGCTCAATTCTTACAGAATCGCATGCAAACCCATGCACTCGAATGGCGAGATGGCAATGGGCCCACTTTGCAAGAGTTCGAGCGCTGGAGACCGCAAAATCTTGGCTCCAAAGCCAATCTGATTCGGCTGCCTACCACGGCCTCTGCACACAAGTCGTACATGCAGAGAATGCCAATAGAATGCTTTTAACATCGCAGACGATGGTACATTCCTTTCAACCCCTCCAGCACTGAGCATGGCAGCATGCTGCCCGCAAACAAGGTGGAAGCCAACCACAATATCTAGCCATGTCAAGAGGGGGAGTGCAATCAAGTACTATACAATGCCTGTCAGAGCATCTCCCAAACATGGCAGTTCACATAATGCTCGCCCTCCTTGCGCCTCACAGTCTACTATTCCTAAACATTTGAGCGTGCTTCCACAAATCCCATAGCATGCTCTTCTATCCCTCACATAACAGCACTGCAACACTCGGGTGGCCATCATTTCTTGGATTAGTTCCAGTTGAACACCTTCGACAAGAAGCCTGGCCGACGTTGTCAAAGTCTTACCATGGGGTGCAGGCCTTTGGAACGTGCAATCACTGCCGTGGGGCATCCCAGTGGACGCCTACAATGGCTCCTTTATCTGCCACTATGAGCAAACCGGCGAAAGCACGTCATCTGCTCCCGTGGGGCCCATCACTTGTTCCCGTCAGACAATCGCTGCATTGCGCCACCACCAGCGCTGGTGCGCAAACCGAAATCCCGTCTAGCGGTCGAGGCCTCCACCTCGCCCATAGACCCATCAGTGAAGGCCCACCATGGATCGCTCAAATTGCTTGCAACACTGACTGCCATCGGTGCTCGCAACCCCGCGATCCCGATCATTGGAGAGAGCCAATCAACGGGCATTGCTGCAACTGATCGGTGCGGGTCCATCCTCTGACAGTGCAGCGTAATCGGACGCCGTTTCCGACTGAGGACGCAGCTTCGTGAGCCAAGCGCGTGGGTCCAGACGGGCGGCACGCGGAGCCCAATGCGTCACAGCAATTCCTGGGATGCAAGACCTTCGTGGCGCCCGTATCGTGTCCCGTACCTTAGCAGAGTCGGACGCACATCCAGATACCCATGCGCCTCACCGCATTGTCGTCTCCGTATTCTCCTTCTATGCTGCAGTTCGGCTTTTTGGAGGAAACTAAGAACTTCTCTATGCTTTTGGGGATCTTCACTATTTCCTAGCCATTTTTGAAGTCTTGTGGGTCGCCCAACTTGGCATAAATTTCATGTCATATATATTGGCGACCCAAACAATAATAATCACATTTAACAACTTTCACCCATTCGTAAAGGAAAGTAACACACCCTGGAATTGCCACAAATGCAAGTCAATTGACACAATGGTTCATCTAAGAACGCGATCAGAACCTGATCCTGAATATCATGGGAATGATGCATCATACATTGCTGACGCACGCGATGATGAGGCTCCTTTGTCCCAAGTCACCTCACGGGAGTAGCAATAGTCGACACGTTGGTGAACCATTTAGGGTTTGCACAGGACGGGACCTCAAATCCATATGCCCCCATTGGGGAAATGACATTACCTTGTGATGGACGGTGCATGGCCAGTTGCGTGGCATGAGATATCTAGTCTTAGCCAACGTGCAGTACACTCGCCATTTGGAATCTCCGAGAACGACAGGCGAAGACTCGTTGACCAACTGTTTTTCCATTTGCCCACATGGCGTACAATCACTTCTACTAGCTCACTTCGACGTGGAGAGTTACAATATTTTGCCACTCCCGCTCCATCCATGGTAAATCAAAAAGTTTCACAGAAATACGATGATCGGAGATTGCCGGATTGTGTTCTTAGAAAACAATCCATCAATCTATGGATATCAAATTTCGTGCCGCATGCTCACACCAAGCACCCACATCATGTATCCATCCCAAATGCCCCTTTCTTTTCTTGGTGTGCCAAATAAAAGTGATCAGTAATCAGCCCACAACATGTAGTAGCCAATATTATATGTTCGTTTCACTTGACCACGACTCTCACAATATGACGTGCCACGTGCTCAAGCTGTCTTTTCTTCTAAAAGGATATCCAACGACTACAAACCGTGGTCTGGTACTGTACACGTTTTCCACATTTGAATGGTTTCGATCCACAACCAGCATGAGCGACCCAACTAAACTTTGGTATAGGGCGAAAATCTGTGATCGACCTGCAGGTGCGTTCTTTGGCTTTTATGTATCCCACACACCTCTAATTTTTCAGTCATCCTATTCACCAAGATCTACAACTATCGGCATGGACCAAATCCAGCTAGAAAGCAACAATCCTAAAGTGTTTTTCTATGCAAACTAGGCACACCACACTGTGCACACAGGTCAGCACTCCTTTATTGCTTGTTCCAGTGCATTTCGCATTCCTCATTGACTAGGCGTTCCACCAGTTACGGTGTTTCTAACATGTGTTTTAAGTAGTTTGTTAACTTAAGATTAGGCAGGAGCTCAGGTTGGCTGAGTGCTGAGAGGAAGCGTGGACACCACGCACCTTCAATGTCGCCTTACCAGCACCAACACACGACTTTGCAAGTTCGGACACAACTTTGTTTGACAACAGCAGCACAACGCGATCCAAGTTTGTTCTTCCCTCATAACCGCTGACCTGCCCATTCTTATCCCCTTATTGCCATCGACCACGAGTGCCAACCACACAACTACATCGTATGCTAAATCATCACATAGCCGTTCATAAAACCTGCCACAAGTGTCCTTTCACTCAAAGACCAAATCGGTACATGGTGCACTAGAATATGGAATCTCAACCACAAACAAGAATATGCCAAGGCAAAAATCTCAAAAGAGGATTCCCATCTTTGAGTTCCTATACACTCCACTATTGGCCATACAATTGATTCATATGGCTGTTTGCAAGACCAAAACATAAATGCAAACTAGAGTACCTCTACTCCAGGAATTGTGAAGGGGTCATCAAAATAAAATGACAACTTCCCAACAACATATCTGCAGAGCAAGATACCCTGAACATTTCCTCTTGAAACATATAATGGATTTTTAAAAAACTCAAGCATTATTGTGATTGAAAAGACATCATATGGGCCAAGCTAGGTCGAATGAGAACAATTGTAAGACAACGGAATTCACTAGCGTTCTTAGTAATTCCTATATGGCAATCAGCTCCGGCCATCTTACGCAAAAGTAAATGCCTTTTTGAATGGCAGAACAATAGTTAGCCATGACACACAATTGACCCACCCAGTGGAACACTGGCCATTGTGTGGCTATGCATGCAATGGGCAAGCTGTTGCACAGGAAGTGGTCGATCTACTGGTATTTCATCATTTTGATTGGTTTATGATCACGCCCACAAGCGCATTTTCTCCATTTTGGTGTTCAGATTAGATGACGTCAAAGCTTTTATTAAGTCCTTGGTATATTCAGTGTCCTTGTCCCATTTTTGCCTTAATTTCTTTGCTAGATTATTATCACCCATTGTCAGTAATTCTGGCAACCCGAGCAAAATGCAGAACGGTTCAGAATTTCTGACTAAGATACTTGTGTACAGGACGACCCCATGGACCTGGACCCACAACCCATATATGATGGGTTCGGTCCTAATGTTTCCATCCTGGAGTTTAACTTCATGGGCACATGGCTGACAGTGGCGCCACAGAGCTACCCCACCGATTCTGCAAGCTTCTTTGATGCGGTGATGGTGGATGCAAGCGGGGCAAACCTCTACCATTGTGGTGGCCTATTTAGAGGTAATTTGCTAATGGACTCTCACCATATCAATGTGACCCTATTTTAATAAATAATAATATGACCCAATCATCCAACCCCACACGTATGGAACCACTGCGATTGTGATATCCAAATTGGATCAAAAGAATTGCTGAATATATTTTCAAATTGTATGCTATTTCTCGCGTTTCATGTGGGCAGCAATGCATCAGTGAAACCATTCATTATTGGCACCCCTTTGTACAATTATAATTCAGCCTAATATCTGACCTCTTGTTTCTGTATATGTTTGTTTCAGACGTGCGTGCTGGCCAGTTTGAGGAGACACAGGGTCCGCTGTGGTGAACACCCATCCCTCAGGTAAGAAAATTTTAGTTAAGAGCTTATTGCGTGCCGTACTTGAGTTTGGGCTTCGATGCAGCTGAATTTACAAAATTGAATTTTAGTGGCAAAAGCACTATATATATTTAAAATTTCCACTGTCTGTAGCAAAGCAAAGTAGTTATTCAACAGCTCTATTGCCAAATTCTGAATATTCAATGTGTGTGCGTGTGTTTTACTTATAAATTTTGTTTCTTTTGATTCTACAAAACTTGCCATAGTGCACATCAAGGTGCCTAAAAAATGATGCAAAAATATAAAATTTGATAGAATTGCAATGATTGCGCACTATGGGAATGTAAGACTCCAGGAGTGCAACTCCCCATCATTTCCACAACTTTACTTTTCTCATATACATACACTAGGAGAAAAAGGGCCAAGTAACACTTTTGCGAACACACATAAACACACATTTCATCAAAGTGTTGCATGCTAGTAACGCAAAAATAAGACAAACCCGTAAACTTTGTACACGTTTGAGCACGTGTTATTTTGCCCTTTTTTCCTAGTGATATGTATCCATTGAAGAAAAATGAACCATAAAATTTAAACGGTTATGTGCACAGGCTGCCCCAAGCACGCAACGATGCAGCACTGCTTGGGGCTAGTGGAGTAGCAGCTCCAGCCTTGGCCTACTCGTGTTCATCAACACAAGGCAATAGCCTAGCTGACGCTTGCATCATCAGGTGTGCCTAGCTACCCGGGTTGTGATAGGAAAAAGAAAACCGAAACAAAGAGCATCGGAGGGATGGACTATAAAGGAGATGCTGGGGGAGGCACCATGGGAATTTTGAAGCCCTCTCCATGTGGTCCATCATGGGATTAATTAGGGAGAGAGCGCAGTGGGGCACGGAAGAGAGCCTGGTGGGGCTTATGGACCAATAGCTTCTGGCTTCCCCCCCGTATTCATCAACACGAGGCGATAGCCTAACCGCATTGGCAGGTGTGCCTAGCGAGCCAGGCACTGAGGCGTTGGAGAGAGACTTACAGGGGATGGAGGTTGGAATGAGAAAATGGTAGTGCGGCATATCCATCCCCTAAAGGTGGCCATGGAAATGCCTGCAAGCTATGAGGAAATGGACTAATTTGCATTCGTATCAAAAGAGGGGTAAGACAAAGCTTGCATGGCATTTTATTGTTCACTGTTTTGAAGAGTTTTATCTTCTCTAATTCCATTCTATTCCACCTGCAAATGAGAATCCTTTGTTTGTGAAACAAAATTTTGAAAATTTACCAAGTATGTCTCAGTAAGTTATCTGCCCATAAGCAACGCTTTTCTTTGCACCTGAAGGGTAAAGCGACAAAAATATTGGTTATATATTTATGAGTTCCTTGTTGAGCAATTCTTTTTTAGAGTGTGCATGTTTTTGTCAATAATGATGTGGTTGCACCACAAGTGCGGCTGTTGGACAACTTTGATAATCATGCAAATGCAAATGCAATTGAGCCCCACAAGCAAGCAGCAAACTGATGGAGGGCACCAGCAAGCTATTGAACAAGTGTGATCGAAGTGAACTGGACAACGAGTTGACAGATCACCCGTGTTGGCATGCATCTACAATATCCAATACATACATGGAACCCATATCTTTCTTTGAGGTGCTTAGTGCCCATGACTATCTCCACCTCTCTACCAGCACTCTGAAGAATGACACGAAAATGTTATTCAGGTATCGCGGTGCTTGAATACCAACCTAATAGAGTATTGAACTCATCAAAGTGGACAATAAGTGCTGGCATGGAATGTTGCTTTCAAGATGGGTGCAATATCTCCAATGGAATGCAATTGCACCATAATGCACAATGGATCATATGTGGCCAAGGCAACGGTCGCTCCCATCGACACGGTCAATTGCTTGTTCCTCGGAAAGGTCACCAAAGACGCTCTTAGTGCGCCTCTAGTTGTGGCTTGTCATAGGCGAGGATAACTAAGGGATTTTCAGCGGGAGGCAGCACCAGCAAGGTGGGCGAGTCATGGCTTGAAGAGCCCTTGATTCTTCAGGTAACGATATGAAAGATAATTGCCGAAACTTACAAGTGCTGTTGATTCACTTGTGCTCTGCGTTCATAAGCAATTGGTAGCATTGTCGTCGAACACAAAACTGAAATCCTGGTGGAGAGATACCTATTGGTTTTCAGTAGGATGACGTTCATCGACACTTATTATTAGTGGAAGTTCAAAGAAACTTGTCAATTCCGCAAAATTCTGTCGCGTTTTTTTTCATATCAAATCACCTTATCATACATTCGCACGCTTTAGAAGAATCCAATCCCTGCGATGCATTCTGAAGTACGTCAAAAAAATGTTTGAACTGCCACATATTTGGTAGATTACATTTTCCCCTGCACACAAGAGCCGTTCTTCTAGAAAGCACAAAATTGGGAATTCTGAAATCCCTCTTAGTATGCGACTAGAAGCCAAAACCAGAGTGAGCATTGTCACTACACATTACCAACGCTGACAGAGAAAGTTGCAAAGCCAAGAAACAGGGTCATCAGAACCACACCGAGGGGCATCGTGATGTTTCCAAATTAACCCGGCCCCTTACTGGAATTATGTTTTGCGTGACTCAACCACAGTACTGTGTAAAGCACTGCGGCCAGGCGCTCGCGGCTCTGGGTGGTCTTAAACCCACGGGAAACAGGCGAGGGCGAGCGGCTGGCCGCGCCCGCGCCAGCGAAGGGCCACGTGGTCAAGCCGAGGACTTTGTCACAGGCCATAGTCCTGCAAGGCTTGCGGTGATCAAAACGCACGCGGGCGCCGGGCGGCGTGTTTGGGCTTCAGCAGGGGTAGCAATCAACCGATCGGCGTGTCCGGTGGGGGCTCATAGACATAATGGCACAGCAGGCTGTGGGCTCACAGCGGCTGGCTTCACCCTCGCGCAGTATCTCCCACAGCCGCTAGTCGCTGGTGCCTCGCCTGGCACCCGCAATCGACCAGGTTGACATGGTCAACCCCCAGCCCGCCATCATGACTCCTGGGTGTCACCGAGGCGTCGCGGACGACAACCTGCTCTGGAGAGATCTGGCAGCACGGGAAGCTGCGATTGGGCGCCAACGGCGCAAGGGGAGGGATGGAGAGTACAGTGACGAGCTACGAGACAGGTGAGACCTGCCTTCCCATCCTCCCTTCCCGCCTTCCTGCCAATAGGCAGGCCACACGCACAATGGACGAGCAGCAAAACACCCAGACCTCGCCATCCCCAACGCAAGGGCCAAATGGGCAGAATATCACAGGTTGACACCCAATCCCAACCCTCCAACTTTGTGGTCCGTACATCCCCATCAGGGCCGCTACTCCATTCCTGGCGAGGAACGAGGTGCCCAACGCCCACCCTTGCCCGCGTTCTTTAAGAATGAAGGCCGTGTTTAGGGACTTGCAACCAAATAAGATCCCAGGGCCCAACCTGGGAATGGGAGCAATGCGAGAGAGGAGGGGCTGAGCGCCTTGCAGAGTGCGACAATGCAAGAAACCAGAAACCTGAGCGTGGTTGCCTCTGCCCAATAGCAGAAGACGAGCAGAATCGGAGACGGAACCCAGAAGCCATCAGAATGGTTAGTGCAGGCCCGTCGGCGCCTCGGGTTGCCTCCACTGATCGACCTGCGGAAATCGCAGCAGACCGCACCGATTGTGCCTGGGAAGCGTCGTTTAGGGACAGCCTTCGAACCTACTCAAAACTCGTTCATTCCATGTACCCACGCACCTCACCCCACCACGCCGTGCCGCAATCGGCCCGATCCCCGCTAACCAACCAGCAGCACAGCTCACTGTGGGTGGTCTTGCATCGATCGTCCCACAGAGATCACGCTGATTCTTCCTGGGTGCCGTCCTTTGAATCTTCGATTTCCAAGTTTTCATAACAATGCAAACTTGAGCTGGCAGCGATGCCCGTGGGACTTGAAGACAGCCGTCTGCAACTAAAACGAAAAATGTAGATGGAACTCGTAGACCACTTGCAGTGATTGTTGCTTGAAATTGTCCAAAATCTACCCCACTCTATCCCCACCAAGCCGCTGGCACTAGGAAAAAAGGGCCAAATAACACGTGCTCAAACGTGTACAAGGTTTATGGCTTTTGTTTTATTTTTGTGTTCTTAGCGCAGAACTTTGATGAAATGTGTTTTATGCGTGTTCGAAAAAGTGTTATTTGGCCCTTTTCTTCCTAGTGTGGGAATGGCTATGCTATAAATTGCAATTGTGAAAATCGTCAAGAAACGGTTAAGGCCACCTCCAAAAAAATCACAAGTGACGTTCACACCCCACCTACAGTGGTCTTTGCTCCAGCGAGCGGTCCAGAATCTGCCACGATCGAGTTGCACCTAGCCAATGGGGAAGAACCGATTCCAAATTTGTAATGTTTTGCAAATGGTCATGGCGAAGATCGAGATGATCATTGGCAACACCACCGCTAACTACGCCTATAGATTAACACCAATGGTTGTGTTGTTGGGCTAGCTGGTGTTTGTGTTGATGGGAATGGAACAAGTTTGAAAATGTGGTTGTGGTAATCCAGTTTGCAATGTTGGAGATCAACATACACAACGGGAGGAGTCTGTTGGTAAGAAGGGTACCACGGTACAAGACAGCGGAAAGTAATTGGTAAGGGGAGGTCGTCGATTAACATCCCCATCAAAAGCTATCCGAATCAAAAGCTGGTAGGAATAGGTGAATTGCAGTTTACAAATGGCCAATTGTGCAATGCGAATCTAGCACGATATGAAGATGGGCTCCATCTCCCTAGGAAAAACACCAAGGCAGCTCAGTTGGATTGCCGTAGGAGCCTTGGCGAATCCCTGCCAGGCGGTAGCAGTGGCTGCGGAGTTCGTTGCCATGAGGGTGGGATGCTGGCAAGGGCCAAATTGGAAAAATTGATGGTGGCGATCAACGTCGGGGGCATTCAAATTTGAACTTGGCGATCGGCAAGGTCCTGATCCAGATACAAATTGTTGGTGATTGGATCTTTTTGGGTCGTGGCACGGTCCTGCTAGACAGTAGCAGTGGCAATGGTGCTGGCTAGCGTGTGTGTGTAGGTTGATAGCGATGGAACAAATTTGAAACTCTGATGGTGACGATCGGTCACAAAGGTCATTCGGGGCGAAGTCGAACTGCAGAGGAAGCACTTGCCTCCTTAGGTTTCGCTGGCTGTGTTTTCACAGCCTGGTAGGCTTAAGGCTGTCTTGGGAAATTCGGCATTCCTAAATCGCCAAATCGGCAGAACTGCAGTACTTTAGGTGCAGTTTCTGTGGCGGGTCAGATGGAAACCACAAAGGAAGCCCCTGTCAGGACACGAGAAGCGGCCCCCTAATGACAAACCTGAGCCTAGTCCTCAGGGCCGCTCATTTTCAACTATTGGAAATGGATAGATCATTGTCGATTGCATCTCATCCAAATCTGATGGGCAACATCACCCAACCCACGATCTTGATTGCCAGGGCTATATGACAACACAAGCCCATCTAAAGACAATCCACATGATCTTACAAAATACCAAGCCTGCGAGCACCTCGGACACCACGAAGAAAGCAACATTTGCTTCCCAGCTCTATTGTGCTATGTGCGGCTGGAGATCCATCATGGCACAATATATTATGGAGGCAAATGATGAATTCAAACACGCAGCCACGGTGCAACAGCGCGCAACCATAGAGTACATCTGCAACAAAGGCTGCAGATGGAGACAAAAGAGCATCCTAAGTTGTTCCCAATTCAAGAAAAAATATACTACTGTACGAAAATGATAAAATCAGAATATCCAAAACTGAGTGGAAATTTGGAACTTTTCACGCAACAGCCATATTCTGGCTGCACTATCAGAACCTGTTTGAATGCTGAAAGATGAAAGGAAATCTCGGTTGTGGAGAAACAACAACCCCCTAAACCTTCTTCCCGTGCAATATGCAGAACACAACAGATTTTAAATTCAAAAAGTTGGTAGTTCTGAAAATTTAAAACTGGAGTGCGGGCGGCCCATGGGCCGGGTTACCCCACAGGAGCGCCACGCGCATGGAAGGCGCCGGGCTCCGGCCTTGTAGGGGCCGGGTTAGTAATACTCTATTCTCAGCTGCAGGAAACCAGCTTTTTCAAGGCGCACCCCATGCAGGCGGCAGTCCTCGTCGAACACACCAGGCGCAGAGGGCTGACTGGGCAGCTGCAGTAGGGCGGTGTGGCGCTGCCGGCACTGGTTGTGTAGGCACCACACGGTGTTCATCGTGCAAGCGTATATTGCAGCCGTCCGGTTGCCACACCCACAGCGTGTCCATGGCCCAGAGAATGGGGAGCGTTTAGCACAGATTTATGGAAATTTCCTTCTTTGGAAATTACCAAAATCTTGGTGCCGGCCATTGTAGCCCTAGTAGGTTTTGGTTGTGCAGCTGTTTCGGCTGTTTTGGCCTTCCTAGGCATTTGGGATTCAGCACACTCGAACAAGAACAGTATGGGGTACGCACATGCCGCCATGGCATACTTTATATCCAGGTTATGGGCAGAATATGGGAACCCCAATACCCAGGATATGGAACTTTCTCCGTCGCCTCCACGATGATAAAACAAGCCAAAAAAGCGTATTTTGCGGGAAAGCATGTCGAAGCAATTCTTTATATAGCAGGGGGCATGGCATTGGCTGCTTGCCATCGTCACATTTACGGATCATTATTTTGAAACGGCCACCGATGCGATCATCAAGGCGAGTGCCTTTGCTTCCAAGTGCCAACGCACTGACACTGGTTGATGGGATGGCGGAAGTGCCTAAAGTGAGTGCGTGTACAAATTACGCAACGGGTGGATCACGACACTCCGTGGTTCTGGGTCCCTGCACATCCCCTCCCAACCCCCCCACCCCCCACCCTCAGAGCGCCTGCCAGGGAGGCGGAAGTTTTGCGGCTGCATTTTTCGAACGTGATTGTGTCACTTGCATCAGTTTGGGCGCTGATGGATGTGCATGCCGCCACAACATTTGTTCCTTATATTGTAATTGTCCCCTGCTCCAAATAACCAACAAGGAAACTACGAAGGCAGGTAGATTCAATTCGAAATGTCCGTTCGCAACATATCATATTTAGGCTGTCGCAAGTTAACGCTATGCAAGGTTCAAAAATGCACATCAAAAAGACCCGTGGAGGGTTGGAAATCACGAGTGACGTGTCTGGAAAACAGTCGCAGTGCGCGAGGCATGGACAAATTCATAAAAGTTCACGAAAACTCGCACAATTGGGTGAAATTTTCTCGCTCTGCACGGAATGGCGAGTGCGTTGGTAGCTCACTGCAGTTTGAATCGCGAACTTCGGAACTGAGCAGCCCCGTGTGAAACGTGACTTTGTGCGCTGTCAAAAGCATCACCAATGCAATGTCACAAGCAGACTTCTGCGATTATCTTGACCCACCACATTACATGCAGCACCGCGCAGTGCGCATACCACTGTACTGCAAAGTGCACACGGAGCTGCTCAGTGCCTCACTGCTTGTGCTGGTGTTTCGTTCCTTGCGTTGCCCTTCGGGTCGTTGACTGCCGGCTCGATTTGACTGCCAACGTTGTCTTTGTTCATCCCACCTTACACCATGAGACTTTCTGCCATGGCCTGTTTTTCTTTGGGGACAAAATCAATGGGCGTTGGCACGGAGCGATTCTGGCTAAAATGTTGTTCGGGTCGCCAATAAATGTTAGGCATTATCAGCCATCACCGTCACTGGTATCTCAGCCGCATGGCTCCCCGTGAGGAGCGAAAAGGTAATGATGTGACAACCCGGGATCTAAATCAAGGGCGGAGCAGGTGGAAACAAGATGAAGCACATCGTTTGTGTCAGAGGCCGCAACTGCAAGGAAAGGAGGCAACAGTTGGCTGAATCAGAAAACTGCTCAATCAAACTGATTCACCATCAGTGGTTTCAAACGCTGGGCCAACCAGCCTGACAGATTGGACCAACGGTGATGTACACAGGCTCACATTGCAAGCATAACGCCCGCTATCTCATGCCGACCAGTCAGAGAGTTCTGAAATGATGTTATGGGGGCTGAAGAGTGTACTGATGGACCAGGGGGCATCAGTAACAGCTGTAAAAAGTGAAATGATCTTGCTACAGCATCCATCCTTTTTGACTACAAGGAAAAGGATCACGGTTGTTTAATACCTTCGATCTGCTTGTGGGTCTGCAACACATTCACCAGTGCTGTAGATATAGATGTGAAATGAACCCTGACATGTCAAACAAATATGGCTGCACTTTTCCGGTAAATCACCAAGAGATTGGATGTGCACATTCACTCTCAAGACCAGCATTATTGGCAGATATGAGCCCCAAGGGATATGTAAAATGCGTCCACCCATGCACACAGCTGTGGGGCACAACTTTGGCTATTCGGAAAACTGGTCAAGAAGGCAGGTCGAGTCAAGCTCTCTTTATAGTTTATCACCTTTGGCAGTGCTGCACTATGTATAGAGGAGCTGAGAATAGAGTATGACAATGGCAGGAAGATTGTGGGCTTACAGCAGGATCATATCCTGTTTCCAAGCATCAGCAAATCGGTGACATCATCAACCAGCCACGTCAAACAGTGGAGCAAGTGTTGGGCCATCTCAGACCACTGAACAACATGGGATTCGTGAAGCGTTCATGGATGGATTGCGCACAGAAAGTGCCAGACCCGAAAGGTCTGACATCATACGGATCCTAGACGATATTGATGATGTCAGACAGGCAAGAGTTCACAGATTGGGAGGAACTCACTGGGCCAAGGCAAGACGAGGTCCCAATGGGACCCCATCAAAGTTGTTGGTGGGGCATACCAGCGATGCACAAGCTTGAAGGAAGCCATCACGGAGGAGTGGCAGAAAGAACAACACAGAAATGCAGAGGCATTTGAATTCAGCCAGGAGCTGGCTGAACATATTTTGGAGGGGCATAATCTGGCTGGAATCCCAGATGCTGAACTGGAAAGTTGGAAAGCCAACTTTCAATTTGCTGTTCAATCGACAGTCTCTGATGCCCTCAGGGATGTGATGGAGCGTCTCAGAACTGGCCACAGAAAATATGCCCCAAGACCGTCTGCTTTGGAAGTGGCATTGAAGCTGGTTACAAAGAAGATTGAGCTGTCAAGGACCAAGGCCCTCGGAGCCTATTTTGATGACCCTCGACAGGACATCAACTTTGATTTTCTGGCTGAGAATGAGCAACATTCTGTGCTCCTTGAGGAATTTCGGAGGCTAAGCGAGCTGGGAAAGGAGGACAACCTAGCTGGAGAGCTTTCGCCATCGGCCCTTCAGGCCCGTGTGGATGTAAGGGAGTCAGAGGAGGGTAGGCGGAAGGAAATGAGCCGGGACCATGTCCAGCTGGAGGTGCGAGATTGGCTGCGTGGAGGACCCCGAGTGGAGCTGCCTCAGGTGGGTGAATCAGGATCTGAACGCCACTATTAGTGGTGTGGCATTGCTATACAGGCAGCCCTAGGGTAGTATGGCTGCTCGATGGCTGTGTAGGCGCTGAGGCAAAGAGAGGGGCTGTGATGAGATCCAAGCGGCGAAAACACCACGTGAGGCTCCAAGGCTGGGCGGGTGTCATTATGTTGTGCAGCGTTTTGGTGATGGTAAGGGTAATTGATGATGGCATAAGGCTTAGAAGCTTGGCGGGGCGGCTTGGGGATAGCAAATGCTGTGACAGGGCACATGAACAACGTGATAGCTGCCAGAACCGTAATGACTGTCAAGTGACATGGTTGACCCAGACAGGCGCTGACACCAGGCGCTTGGGCATTACGGTACACGTGTGCGTTGCTGAATGATGATTGGACTCAGTAAAAGTGTCAAGGAAGCTGGCATTATGAAGAAAAGATGTGACCTGATCTGTCACATTGTCGCCGACAAGTTGAGGGGCTGATGCTGGGGGAGAGAGCCATGCGAGCCTTGGTGGGAGGCTGCATGCAGCCTGGTCGTCGGAAGACCTTGCCACAGGTCGATCTCAGTCAGAAAGGATGGCAACGCCACCAGGAATCGCCAGCTGGGTGCGAGGGGAGGATGAAATTGCGGAGCTGTGTGAAACAATGGACGGGAGATGGAGAGCCCTGATGAGAATGCCGCCAGGACTCTTCGAGGAGCTGAAGGACCTTCGAGGCGAACTGATGAGGGCGCGAAAGGCAAGATTCTGGATCAACGCCATGTATAGGATCGAGGGAGAGGTGGAGAAGATGGCACGCGCGGAGGCCAGCCAGCTGCTTGCCTCGACGGAGTCGGTTTGGAGGGGCTGCGCACGGCAACCCCTTGTCCTTGCACCTGGGATCCGTGGGAACAGGCTGGAGTCGATGCGAATGGGTCTGAGGGAAGCTATGCTGCGGTACCAGCTTGATATGTTGCGGTATAGAGCTGCGGTGGAATCGGATAACAATGAAAGATCAGCCATGCAGGCAGTATATGATTGGCTGATAGGGATCGCTTGGGATTTGAAGGTGGTGAACATCACCATTCTGTAAGAGGTTGATAGCCTGTCAAGTTGGCGGATAGAAGTACAGGATACTGATTGCAAGGCGACGGATTCTGCTTGAAGTGACCTTGATCCAATAAGGGGATGGCTGGGGATAACATTGGAACATTTTGATGGTAAGGCTGAGAGCAAATGTCGCATCTTTGTCCAATGATCTGTGGGGAGAAGATGGCTGCGACCCATTCCTGTGCGACCGATCTGTGGCGCGAGGCAGGGGGAGGTGCTGGACCAATATGCTGGCAACTGTAAGATACCCTTTGCGACAAGGCTGCGACGGCTGCGGGCAGCGAACCCCAATGTCCTGAGGAGACAGGGGAGCCCAACGCTGAGATTTCGGTGTGTTTCATCGTGCTGGATTTGTCTGTTACCGTTGCTTCACATGTGAACCATTGAACTGGGCTGTCGAGTGTGCGAAGGAGAACAGCGCCAGGTGTTTGTGTTGTTGGCTGCAAATATCAAACCAGCAGATTCCAGCAGACCCTCGTAAGCGAATTGAAGTCAGCTGGTGCGATTGATAATCGTGTCCAAAGAGTGGCACGATCGCTGTACGTTGCGCAGCCTAAGAGCAGCGTTGCCAGTCTCATACAGAATATTGAGTGCCGAATTCTGGTCGTGAGCTGTGGGCGTCCCGAACGATGGGCGTCCATAGACTAAGTGCCATAGTTTACTCCATCGTGCCAGGCACGATCACAGCTGTATGGTTGTGAGCCACAGCAGTGAATGATTCCTAACATAAAATGGTCTGTCCTGAAGCGACTACGTGAGATCATGGCATCTGAAGCTGCAGGCCTTGCATGAAACTTGGAACAGATCTTGCCAACGAACGACCAACCCAGTGGCCGACTCCACAAAATGTTTATGACACAACTGGCAAGGGGTATTGCTTTTGCTGATGCTCTTTTCCAGATACAGTTACCATCGGTTACAACATCATATCCTTGGTCACAACTTCTTCCATATCTCGATGTTGCCAAATGTGGCTGGGACGTTTTCTAAAGTAGCACATGCAGCAGCGATTGTAGTTGAATTAACTAGCACTTGGGAGGGCGCAGGGGCTATAAGAGGGGAGGGGCGGAGTCGAATGTACGGGGGCGCCATACATATCCGATAATCGGCACCTGATCATGGAGCTAACCAACAGGTATGTTGGCCAGTTTGCTTCCGTTATGTGGCTCTGTGCAGGGTAGCGCATGTAACAATGCAGACTTTCAACACAGTGTTGGGCATGCAAACTCGCCACGATTTGTGGTCACAACAAAAGGGAGCACTCCAAGGCCCTACAAAGCCCCATGTTGTGCATTTTGTAGCGACCACTGGCCAGTTTTTTGGCTGATTTGGATATTATTTTTTTGCTGGTATACTACCGCGTCACTTCCACGTTCAGGCAGCTTTAGGTGTGTGCATATAGGCATTGGTCAATGCACATGCTTGAATGTTGCACTGGCCTGCAGCAAAGGTTCCATTCCAATTTGACTCCTTGGTTCAGGCGGAAGTTTGCTCCAGTGGCTTAAGGCACAGTACCGATTTGTCCTCTTGTCGAATTGCACATGCAAGGTATAGTGCATGGCAATCCATTTCAATTCTTGTTCATCTGGGAAGGAAAAGACAGGCAAAGCAACACACAGTATGAAGAACAAACCTTGCCCACATGTCATATGCTGACCACATGTTTCATGGCCTTTGAGCACGTTGCACACAAATTTGAAGGAATGCAACTTCCCTAAACAAAACATCTGCTTTCAGCGATGTCTTTCAATACATATGTGCATCAATGGCAAAACTCACAGATCTTGTGGAGTACAAATTGTCATCAGTTCTTCACATTTTCCTCTGGCAACGAATCCTTCTTAGGGAGTCCTTCTTCAAGGGGTTCCCTCTCAGGGAGCAGCTGACCACAGCACTCGCACCTCCTTGCCATTGCCTTAGCATGTTTCAAGCCATGCTGGCAACCCATCAACTGCTCTAGGATAGGAGGAAATACAAGCTTCACCATGGCATCCGCTACTGAAAGCGTCAAAGATGCCATTGCTCCTGTGATTGCCCACCCATCATCTTCCTCAATAACAATGATGAATGCAACTTGGAGGGCTACCTGTGGCAAGTCTTCTAGCAAAGCAGCAAGGTAGGCCACCCAAGCAAAGTGCTTGTGTGGCATCCCACCATTCTCAACCACTCTTTTGCCATCAACTTTGAGTTCTTCCCCCCAAGGCAAGTGTTTGATGATTTCGACATCAAGGAGCAAAAGGCCAGGAAATAGCAAAAGCCAGTCATGGGTCTGCATACGCTTTCCCTCCTTTAAGTGGTCCATGAGTGACAATCTCTCTCCCATTCCATCGCTGTCTGCATGCTTGGTCCTCAGGCCCCAGTATACAAGAAAAACTGCAGACAACTGAGACAACACCACCACTACAATACTCGCAACACCAATTGCAAGGAGCTTTGTGTAAGAACCATCTTGTGTAAAATCTCCACCTGCCACTCCTTTCTTTGATTTGGAGTCCCACAGAATGAAAACTGTGACAATGAACCCCACATCTGATAGCACATCAGCCAATGCCAACAGATGAGATGCAAACATGTCCTTCACTGTGTCCACTGAGATTCTCTCTTTGTAAGGGGAGCTGTTAGTCACAGCAAGGTAGTAGAGAAGCAAGAGAGATATAAAAACCAACATCCCAATGATGGCAAAACCGACAAGTGTGGGAGTCAGTGTCTCCAACACACACACTTTCTTCACCAACCTTTCAGACACAACAAAGGCAGATGACATTGGAGACATGCTCTCCCATTTCCGGCAACCTCCTTGGCGGTAGGGAAGTGGATCGCTTGAGACAAAATCTTCAATTAGCTCACCATTTGATGTGATCCTTGTTGTCCCATCGACAATAGCCAAACTCTTCAAACTGACATTTTGCAGGTTTTTGTTGCCGTCAATTACCACATCTCCCTCTACCCTTGCAAGGGAACCAAACCCATCCACACTTTCCAAGTCTGGGTTGGATGAGATGGTCAGGCCATCAACAAATTGATCTATTTCTCGAAGATCTTTATCTCCTCTCAATGAAATCAAGCTGTCAAAACCTCGAATGGAGCCCAGTCCGATATTGGACGTGATTGACAGATGCCCGCTCAGGCTCCCTCTGAGATTATTAAATCCGAATAATTTACCCCATACAAATTTGTTGTCGTGGATTGTCAAACTGCATCTCCCCACGGCATTAGAGCATACAACCTGCAACTTTGAAAATGATAGGAACAACAAAGAGTTGCCTTCGAGTACCAATGAGCCCCCAACATTAACCAGACTTGGTAGCAAGTCGTCACCAAATAACCCCCCTTCAACATCAAAGGCAACATTCTGCATGATGAAATTTCCATTGACATTAACCAGTTGCGGAAGCAAAGTTGCCATACGAACAGGAAGGTAGTCTCGACTTGATAACAAGACCTTCCCATTCACTTGGGTGATGTTGCCCAGGCCGTTCAGATCAGTGAGGTGGGCATTGTTTTCAATCAGCAAGTCCCCATTTACTTGGGCGATGTTGCCCAGGCCGTTCACATTAGAGAGGGTGTCATTGTCCTCAATCCGCAAAGTCCCATTCACTTGGGTGATGCTGCCCAGGCCGTTCGCATCAGAGAGGGTGGCCTTGTTCCCAATCCACAAGTCCCCATTCACTTGGGTGATGCTGCCCAGGCCGTTCACATCAGAGAGGGCGTCGTTGTCCTCAATCTCCAAGTCCCCATTCACTTGGGTGATGCTGCCCAGGCCGTTCACATCAGAGAGGGCGTCGTTGTCCTCAATCAGCAAGTCCCCATTCACTTGGGTGATGTTGCCCAGGCCATTCACATCAGAGAGGGCTGCATTGCGCCAAATCCGCAAGTCCCCATTCACTTGGGTGATGCTGCCCAGGCCATTCACATTAGAGAGGGTGGGGTTGTTTTCAATCCGCAAGGTCCCATTCACTTGGGTGATGTTGCCCAGGCCGTTCACGTCAGAGAGGGCGGCATTGTTCCCAATCCACAAGTCCCCATTCACTCGGGTGATGCTGCCCAGGCCGTTCACATCTAAGAGGGCATCGTTGTCCACAATCACCAAGCCCCCATTCACTTGAGTGATGTTGCCCAGGCCGTTCACATCAGAGAGGGCAGCGTTGTCCTCAATCCGCAAGGCCCCATTCACTTGGGTGATGCTGCCTAGGCCATTCACATCAGAGAGGGCGGCGTTGTGCCAAATCCACAACCTCCCATTCACTTGGGTGATGCTGCCCAGGCCATTCACATCAGAGAGGGCAGCGTTGTCCTCAATCTGCAAGCTCCCATTCACTTGGGTGATGCTGCCCAGGCCATTCACATCAGAGAGGGCGTCGTTGTCCTCAATCAGCAAGTCCCCATTCACTTGGGTGATGCTGCCCAGGCCATTCACATCAGAGAGGGCGTCGTTGTCCTCAATCAGCAAGTCCCCATTCACTTGGGCGATGCTGCCCAGGCCGTTCACATCAGAGAGGGCATCGTTGTCTTCAATCCGTAAGCTCCCATTCACTTGGTTGATGCTGCCCAGGCCGTTCACATCAGAGAGGGCGGCATTGTGCCAAATCTGCAAGTCTCCATGCACTTGGGTGATGCTGCCCAGGCCGTTCACATCAGAGAGGGCGGCATTTTCGTCAATCCACAAGCTCCCATTCACTTGGGTGATGCTGCCCAGGCCGTTCACATCAGAGAGGGCAGCGTTGTTCCCAATCCACAAGGTCCCATTCACTTGGGTGATGTTGCCCAGGCCATTCACATCAGAGAGGGCATCGTTGTCCACAATCGACAAGTCCCCATTCACTTGGGTGATGCTGCCCAGGCCGTTGACATCAGAGAGGGCGGCGTTGTTCCCAATCCGCAAGGTCCCATTCACTTGGGTGATGTTGCCCAGGCCGTTCACATCAGAGAGGGCGTCGTTGTCCTCAATCCGCAAGCCCCCATTCACTTGGGTGATGCTGCCCAGGCCGTTCACATCAGAGAGGGCGGCATTGTCCTCAATCAGCAAGTCCCCATTCACTTGGGTGATGTTGCCCAGGCCATTCACATTAGAGAGGGCGTCGTTGTCCTCAATCCACAAGTCCCCATTCACTTGGGTGATGTTGCCTAGGCCGTTCACATCGGAGAGGTTGTCATTGTTCACAATCCGCAAGTCCCCATTCACTTGGGTGATGTTGCCCAGGCCATCCATATTTCTCAAGAACTTGTTCTCAACCATTGACAAATTCTTTCCAATGGTTTCCAGTCCAGCAAGCGGTTTTAATGATCGCAAGGCAGTGTTGAGGATGACAATGCTATGCCGCACTTCCTTTAAGAGTCCAGCCAAAGGTTCAAGGGAATTCAGCTCATGGCCTGAAATATGCAGAGCATCTACTACACCACTCGTCTCTCTTAAAACCTCAACAAGGCCCTCCAAGGACACATCTCCCAAATCACGGCAATTGCATACTGTGGGCTCAGAGATATCAAAATTAGTGACACACTTGACGTCATCCAAACAAATGCATGCTGAGTTGAATGTCTGGTCAGAGCATTTTCCCCAAGTGCCACTTGCAGCAAATATCACCCCAACAGGCAGCAAACCAAGCAACCATCCACACACTGTCTTGTATGCCATCGAGGAATACAGTTTCTTCATTGCCAATCGTTGATAAACCTCCTATCAAATCATGCAGGAGTCTGCCCCCTTCACACAACAAACAAACAACATGTACAATGGCTCTGGAGAAAAAATAGTATAGCAACAGTCAAAACACAGGTTAAAAATTCTGTAGGCCAGTGCAAACAATGTGGGTGTTGTCTTGCATATCTTACAGGTGCTCAATGTTTCTCCATCAAAAACACCCTGCAACAGCGTAACAAAATAACAATTACTTTGCCCCTCCTCCTCCTCACCCCCGCCCCACCTCCGCCCCACCTCCGCCCCCTCCGCCCCCTCCGCCCCCCCTCCGCCCCCTCCGCCCCCCCTCCGGCCCCCGCGCCCCCCCCGCCCCCTCCGCCAAAACTCAGCGAGAAAATTCTCATGGGTTCACAGCGCTGGTGGTTCAAAGGAACCAAGGCACCGGTGCGTAGGCCCCAAGCGGCCGACGCTGCCGCGCAAAACCCGGGGGGGGGTGGGGGGGGGTGGGGACGCTGGGCCGCCCATCCACGTTCATGCGATCGCCTGTGGAGTTGATACGCCCTTGCACACTGGGACTAGGCTAAAAGGAAGGCCGCACCGATCGCGGCGCTAACAACTCTGGAAGTCCTTAGGAACCCAGACGGGCGCGGGTTGGCCTGTTGCGCATCGCGATAAAGCGCACCGCGGATGCCCATCCTGATAATCGCGCCCCGAAGGACTGCAACACAGGCCGATGGCCGTGGCAACAGCACAGGAGGGTCCATAGCGACCCAAGCCAGGGGCGGACTATCCCGTTGCGCCTCACAATTGCAGGCCGCTTCGCAAAGTGACTTGGGTCACACTCCAAGCGGAACTCCCCAACCAGATTTTCGAGCCAGCTCACCGCCCCGGCAGGTTGCCAATCATCGCATGCCACCCATACCAGACAGAGAGGGGTGTGCGGCTCACCTTGCACGCGCGGCTCCTCCCGACTCCTCCCGACTCAGGCGCCCTGTGTGGAAAAGGACACTGTGTCAGGCTCGTTGTCGGACATGGCGGGCTCTCGTATGCGGGGTGGGGAATGGTGCTTCCCAGGTCTCCCACGACACATCTCCCTTTCACACGCATCGCTGCCACGATGCTCGCGCATCACAGCAAGGGAACGGACGCCTCCCAGGCGCCCGGAACGATGAGGAGGTTGGCCGACGGCGATGGCAGGGGCAGTGGCTACCCTATTCCAGGATTGGCCATGCAGCAAATCTCTATACCAAACCTGATAGAGGGCCCACCGGCAGTGCGCAGAGCGTCGTCCACACTACTCACAGGTGCGGCGACTCGCAGAGCGCTCCCCAAGAAGCCAAAACGCGTCGCATCGGCGACAAAGGTAACCAGGGCCTTTTGTACCTGAAGGGTTACCTCAACGCCACGCGATGTGGACGTCTGCTGGCTGTTGTCTGGCGTCAAACACGATGGCACACAGCGGTCCATGGTAACCCTCACAGTAACCCTCATGATGGCCTCGCCACGCAAGCGAACAGGGGTTTTGATGGTTCATGGCATTATCTGATTGCTGGCGTCATCACGCTGTGGGTGGACTGATCAACGGCAGGTGACAACAGACGCCTTCCCAGCCACCACCCACGTACAGCATATTCCTTTCTTTGCGGCCAGATTGGGTCACAGGATATCGCACGTGCGATTCTCCCGCACTGCAACAGGCCGGGAGCCGCCTGAGCCGCTATCACACACCACGCGGTTCCTGTCCAGCTGGCCTCGTAGTCCCGGGTCGGGACCCGAGGTTGAAGCGCCTCCTGTGGCGTCGAGCCTCGAACCACCGCAGAAATGGCGTCCAGATGGGCGAATCTTCCGGCAGTGAAGCGCACTGTGGTTACAGAATCTTCGGACGACATGCGTCCGATATCGGAGTCCGATCATCGGAGCAGGAGACAGTTTTCGAGCGCTCGATGCCATCGGCGCCCCCTCCGAAGTCGGACTCCGATGTCGGGCAGCGTTTCGGACCCCGATCGGGGTTGCAAGCTCGGCGCGCGCTCTGGGTTCTGGTGGGTGCATCAGGAGCGGCTCCTGGCGTCGGCGACCGATGCAGCGCATGGTGGCCTGTTTTGGCTGCCGGTTTTGTGGTGTTTTGTTGCCTTCATGGACCACGTCCTGGTGTTCCAGCCGACGCCCTGCGCCTCGTGAGCTGGGATGGGTCGTGGGCGGTGGGCCATGGGCTCCCCCATCACGCGCCCAGCTGCGCACATGTGCCTTTTTTCGTTTGGAGTGCGTGGCTGTGCTCCGTCGTTCCCCCCCTCCACATTCTTGTTCCGTGTCGATGGCAGCTGGATTTTGGTTTGGGGCTTGGCTGCATGCCTCGCGTTTAGGAAGGCACAGGGCCTTGTGTGGTGTGTTGGATGGACAACAACCAGCTTGCGCGTGTCCTGGATCAGCCTTGGCCGCCTGGACATGCAGCCACAACGAAAAATTAGACCCTCAACCATTTCCTTCAATGCGCGCGCGTATACACACACACACCCATGAACATGCGCACCTGAGTTGCCCTGCAACGCACCACACAAGCGCACACACAAAAGCATTCAGTGGCCCTGCAACGCAGCACACACGATCAGCCCTGGCCTGGCCTTCCCATGGGCGCACCTTGAAGTACGGTTTGGCTTGTCCACCGCCATTGCTTGTCCATCGCTGCTGTCGCTGCTGCTGGATCCGATGCTGGGTCCACCGCCATTGTCGCTCTTGGAGGAAGGGGCCGGGGCTGCCGACACAGCCCTCCGGGCCAGCACCCGCGCTGGCGCAGGCGGCAGGGCGGGGTTTCGGTGAAGGCGGCGCGTCCGCAGCCACAGCCGTACATGCACAGCTGTCGAAATTTGAATTTGGCCACAGCGCTATATTTGTCATCCTCCCGGGCGTGGGCACCAGCAGCGTGCGCCCCTGCGCCTAAGTCGTTGGCAGTGCGCCAGGTCTGATCAGAGACGAGCTCGGGGTGGCGCCCTCTTCGTTCGCTTCCCCTGCACGCAGGCCCCCCTGTCGCCATTGCCACGGATCTTGAAATCTGTATCGGCGTTGGCGACGTTGTGGCGATCGAGGCCAGATCCCGGGCCAACGGACCTGTCATCGAGACCTGTCCAAGAGTGTTTGCGAGCATCAGCGGGTGTGCACTGGAAGCCCATTCTTGAACGACAAGTGGCGGAACGCATGCAGCCACAGTCACTAGAATATATCACCAGCCCACACAAGATCACGCACCAGCCTTACACTGCGCATGCTGAATACATATGTATGAATGCATCCAATCTGTGCTTGGATACACATGGAACAAAACGTCACCACACGCACGTGTGGAATGTCTTCCTGTGGATCTCGCGATTTGGATCTGGACCTTGACCTGGACCTCGGCCATGACGGCAGAGGGTTGCGTTTGGGCTGGCCCGGGCAGTTAGTGGTTTGTTCCTGTTCAGTGCTGTCTGCACTGTCTTGTGTTTTGAGTGTTGCTGTGACAGTATGGGAAGTGGAGGGGCAAGTAGAACTGGGAGCCAGGAGTGGAGGATGGACGGGTAGTGGAGGGTGTTGATGTTGTGCAGAATGTTGAAAGAGCATGGTTTGCATTGTAATTGCCTGGTGGCTACCAGAGGCATGTACCTGGTTGCATTGCCGCTGTTGCAAGCGCTGTTGAAACACACTGGACACTGGACACAAAATGGCACCACATCGCAGTGGTTGGCAACTGTAGCCATGCCAGCTGTAAACTGAGGCTTATGTTACATGTTGTTGGCCTCCTGGTAGAAAAGCACTGGCGATGAGAGGTGGGAAATGGATGGCCCTGACCCACAGCCTGACGACTTCATTGCGCTCCAAGACGATGCACTCAGCAATGGCGATCTGGAACACTTGGCATCTCGGAATATCGTGATGTAAAGTCCTACAGCACCAAACACAGGGAAAGGTGGATGCATAGCATTTGTTTGAGCAGCCCCAGAGGATGCAAGCCTTGTCAGCAAGCTGTCAAGCCACAATCGGGTGGATCTGGTCAGCTTAGGAAGCCATTTTTTCTGTAGTTCCCTGTGCCTCGTTAGCTGCACATCTCATAGATCAGGAATGTGCGACAGTTGGACTGTCCACCGCGCCCTCGTTTTGGCGCCTGGTAGGCCCTCGTGCTGTCAAGGCCATGTTCGAAAGCAGCTTTACACTTGTAGTTGATGGTTCTTGTACCCAGTGTAGCACTACAATTGAAACGTCTCGTACCCAGCCTGACAGAAGAAAGGCAGCTTTTTTGGCGCCTTGCAATACAGCAAGACGGTGCGACCTATGTATGCTCATAAAACAGGATAGGTGGCTGTGATAAATGCAATAGCAGTGAAGAGAGCTTGTGGGATACTTCTCTGGAGCAGTTCAGGAGTGACCATAGACAGTGTTCTCAACTTGGTAAATGTGAGGCACGGTTTCAGCCCGCATGCCAGTTTCCGACATGGTCGACCATGGCTCAACTCTGTGAAAGCGAGGTTTGCAATTCGGTTTTATGAATGGACGCATTTTTGTGGCCTCAGGTCTGGGGCCCATAAAAAACCAACAAACATGAAAAATGCGAGAAGAACAAGAAGAGGAGGATAGAAGGTAGCAGAAAGGAACGCAAGAGCGGGAAGCACAAGGGTGTGCCCCACCCTGTCTGATGGATCCTATGACGGGGGTGGAGAGGGAAGAGGTGTGGTTGAGGCTGAGGATGCCCTCACAAGAGTTTTGCAAAATTGGCATTTGCTCCGTTGCGCCAGTGCACCCACCAGCCACGCGCTGCCAGATATCATCATCCTTGTAGCACAAATATGTTATTTGTAACAATGTCGTATTCTGCTGGCGGCCCATGCGCTGCCTGTGCAGCTGTGGTCGCTGCCTGGCCCGTTTGGATGCAGCTGGCTGTGCACAGGGGCTGCGTGTCCAGCAGTCGCTCTGCCTGGCACGGACCTGTGCAGCGCCTCAGGCATTGCTGGTGGCAGACTGCAAGGCAGGTGCGTTGTTGTGCGGCTTGCGCAAATTTGCCACTGGCCGGAAGTCCGCCCCCATGGCCTGGAAGTTCTGCTTGTCCACAGCTTAGCAGCATTTGTAGTCTTCGAGCTTAACACTCTTCATGATGCCCGAGCTGAACTCTTTGCAAGATGCTCCTGCTACACGCTTCTTGTCCCAGCTCAGCGTTCCCTTGCCGGGCTTAGCAATACTTGAACCGACTCAGTAATCCTCTCGATTTTTTTGTCTTTTCAGCCCAGCCGTCTCACTCTAACTCTCCTTTTATCTCTTCTTTTCGGCCCAGCCGTCTCGTTTTAACTCTCCTTTTTTAGGCTTTATTCACCCATTTCTCATTCTTTTCTGCTTTTCTTTTCTTTTCTTTTCTATTCTTTCAACGCATCCATTCTTTTTGACCGTTTTTTTTACCCACCGCATCTTTTGTTCCCTCAAAACTGGGAACCACTTTCTTATGGCAGGTGCAATGCACCATCTCACCGGCATATGTTCGTATTCAGAATCACATGCACATGCGAACTCCTTGGATTTTCTCAATGTTGTGCATCTATCTCAGCAGCGTCTTTAGGGATTCACAGTCCACGGAGGAATCCTGCAATTTCTGATGCGATCCAGATAGTTCTATTCACAATTTCCTTTGGTGCAATGTAAGATTCGTAGGCACTCTGCAGTATGCTCCATTTCGCAATATGACTTATAATTCCAAGATCTCAGGGCAGCTGATCCATCTGACGCGAGTATTTCGCTTTCCACGTAGGGGGATATACTGAACTCGGCCAGTGGCTCATCTTGCTTTGTAGTTGTCGCTCAAGTCTTGGTCATGAATCCGCAGGCAATCAGCCATATTATGACTACGTTGCTCATCATCTACAATGGCTACCATTCAGGAGGCCTGGATCCCAATGCATGTAATTGCAGAATTCTTCAGCCATGATGTAATGTAATCAAGCCTCTTATGCCCAGTGCCGTTTTCGATGGTTCATTCATGCAATGCATTGTTCCGCACCTTTTCAGCTTCTGCCAAAGCCGTGGCTGACCGGTGATTATGACATGAAGACTGGTTTCGGTAGTTTCCACTCAATCCGCGAGTGGGGGCTGACACCCAGCTGGCTTTAAGCTCTTGTTAAAGGAAATGCCGTTGATGCGATTCAAACGGCCCCCTTTGGAGTGCACACGGGAAGCGAATCCACGATCGCCGACGCTTCGACGGCGTCGGCACACGGCCAGATGCAAGGCCGCACCACACACACAACGCCCAGGGCTTACATACATATTTGTTCACCCTTCCCACAACGAAGGGCCTTGCCGACGGTGGCAACGACCCCCGCAACCGAACAGTTCGAATCTTCTTGCACCCACAGAACTTTCCTTTTCATGTGACAAGGACCATCAGCCATCATCAACCAGCCATACCGCACTTCAGAGATGCCCATTCATCACCACAATGCAGCCCACTTCATATGTACAAGTCGCACACCATAATGCATAAGTGATCCACCCAGTGAAACGGTGGTCATTATGCGGTGTTGCGAACACTCCTTTTTAGGGGCTGCAAAAAGAGAGGGGGGGAGGTGTTCTATATTTGGCGCTGCCATGCTTTTTTATGTGTTCAGTGTTTCTTGCCCTCTGGCAGCGCCGCCAGCCATAATGGGTCAGTCAATTGGCCTCAAGGGGACCCAAAAGGGTCCATATCTATTCAGTGCAGAGCGACATAGCTCATTTTAAAGAACAAGGGGAAACACATTTGCATGGATCTGATCAATCTGGTTCGTTCAAATAAGCAGGTGCATTCACATGAATCCAGTCCATTCTATTCGTTCAGCAAGACCCAGCCATTCAAAGCGGGTATCTTGACGGATGCCATGTTATGCCACCTTGCCAAATTGCATCTACAGATCAAGGGCCTGACAGCTGAATTCCCATTGGGACTGGCTCCGTCTCTCCCCACGCCTTCCCGCTTGTCAAGGGGTCGTACTCAATGACCCAAGCATTTAGCATTTGAAAAACTATGGCATCAATCGAAACCTCAGTCATGCGGGCCCATTCTTGCACACCTCCAACCGGCGCTCCTGCCGCCCGGTGGGAGGCCAGCATGTCTGCCATTATCCAGGCCAGGGACCGGACGGTGATTGCACTGGGGCCTTCCCTTGCCAAAACTGGATTGCTTACCTCGTTTCTGGGAATTCAGATGGCCAAATTTGGCACGAAGCCTCACACACCAAACCAACGCTCACTGTGGTTGGGGAAACCTCCAGATGAATGGAAACTAGCTCATTGTCGCCCACCGCTATGTAGCTTGCGAGGGGGAATTCACACTACAATGTACATTATGAGCCAGTCGGGAACATTGTATAATCGAATATCAAGCTTGAGGAAAAGCACAGCACGCTGTACATTATAAGCACTCAGAAGAGCATTGTATACTAGAATGTCATGGGTCTGGAGTTAGGAACTGGCTATGCATATTAGGGGGGCGGGGGCACCATAGACAAAGAAGAATACCGAGAAAGAAAGTACCGTCTTGGTCAACACGGTGGTCTATGAAAGGGACGGGCCCACGGGACCCTTGGGGCCACACAGAACAGAATACAGGGCTGGCAATGTGCCATGGGTAGGACAGACTGAGTGACTTAGCCATGAGGCAAGCAGCAAACGGGGAGACAAATAGGTACAGGTGCGAATTCGAACAATACCCGACCAATCTGGCAGCGACCGTTGGGCTGCTTAGTTGCCACCCTTGGGCAACTATAAATATGGGGCCAAACTATACCAATGTAACATGCAACCTTGCAGTTCCTTTCCCTCTGTGCCATACCACCAGCTCCCGAGTCGAACGGGACAAGATTGGCCATGCGCCGGCTAGCGTAAAGGAGTGTCCCCAGGTCGTCGTCCCTTACATAGCTTCACGCCACTTTTTTTTTGCTTTGGGGCAAGATGGGTGATGTTGTGAGATGAGTGCAACTATGAAAATCCATTCAATAAGATAGCAACAAGTCCATGTGGATAGTAACGACTGCGTCTGTGTCTCTTCTAAGTTCCCAACCTACTTCAAAGTATCAGCACATTGTCCTCCTTTGTTGTCTCACGATTTTGCTAGAGTGGTGTATCCAAGTGCAAGAAATATTTAGGAAGTTTCTTAGGTGTCCTCGGGTCATTTTGGGGTTAGGGCGGCCAGCCGCCTCCGTGTACAACGGGTCAGCTTCCGGCAGCGACCACGCTTCTTCTCATACTATTGGCACTTGTCATGCAATGACCCTAGAGGCCGTCAATCCATGCCTGCGTCCATTTGTTTGTTGGGAAGTTCCTGGGAAGGGCAATGGCCAGTTTTGAGCTCATAACTGTAAAAGGATTGGAGCCCTACCATTGAATCGTTCACCCTGGCTTGCTACCGTTAGTGCCCACGTAGTGGCCCCGACAGGGCACCTTCCAGGGCCTCTTTTAGATTGGTTTGCAGCCGCCAGGTGCTTATCAGGATGGCGAGGACGAGTTTTGGACTTCGCTCAACTCAGAGTGTACTATTTATCATTCTTGCCTATGTCTATTATCAAGAAGTGCAAAATTCGCCGAGAGGTAGTCCGAAATACTAAGCAAGCAGCTTTCAAATATAGCATTGCATCCACATGGCTGGAATGTCGAGTTCGAAGGGGTGTAACATCAAAGAGAACTCGATAATTGTAATCCTGGGGCCTATTTCTCATTTTGGCCGTGGGTCACTTGTCACCCCCTTGCAAGTTTCGAACTCTCTACAATTCCCCCTATCTTCTGCAGTTTAGCAGGGGTGTAGAGCTCCCAGGCAAGCGGTATGGTAGGTAGGGCTTCTAGCCTAGAAAAGACTGCCGCCCTCACGTTTGACTGGTCGCCCATTTGGGTGATGGTCTAGCATCCCAGGGAGTCACTCCGAGCAGGCAAGGCTCACGAGGGTTTCTTAAAGTAACACACATTACTCTTTTCTTCATTGTTAGAATATAATCGATAGAAGATTCCTTGTCTATTTTGGTTCACATCGTCTGCAAAGCATTGCTGGGTCATTGGCCTGCTCTTCAAGGTGGTGGTAGTAGTGAACCGAGCATTCATATGTCCTATCCTTTAAGGGAACTCCATGCCATTCTCAAAATCCACGTCAACTTCAGTCCCCATGCTACTACCGGCCTCCGACAGGTATCCAGATACGAAGGGGCCGTAGCACAGCACCTACCCTGCTCTAGGCCCCTCGAAGTTCATAGCAACTTCCTTAAAACGCGGGGATCTTCCTTGGTGCTCGAGGGCTTAGCTAATCTAGTGGTGCAATAGTTTGGTAATACTTGTTATCCCGTAGTTCCCCGCCTTGAAGAACAGTGGCTCCTTTTGCTGTTGGGTGGTATATTCCCAAAGCATTTTAGATGCAAAGACCACCAGTTTATTGTCGACACTCCGGGGGTGAAGGCACTCCCTAAAGGCCTCCAAGGTGTGCATTGACTGGGCTCGTTGTGTTCTGCCATCAGTCGAAAAGTAACCCTGACAGCATTCGACCGTGGGTTCGTATGAAATCTTGCCCTAATTGTCACCTCGAACTCCGCCTCTCTGGGTGCTTCCACCCATGCCACCGTCTTGGGGGCGCCTTCTGGAGATGTGAATTGCATGACCGTTACCTTGCCGTCCTCGATTCTGGTTGCCTCTGCTCGTTCTCGGTACATTCTTCTGGCCAATCCGTGCCACATTGGGGTACCCTGTTCTTCGTTCATCATAGCAAACCCTTCCCTCAGAACGGATTGCCACCAGGGAAGAATTTCGTTTCCGTAGAGCTGATTCCGTTCGAATAAGTACTCCACCTGCCACCGTTCCTCTACAGGTGTGGATACTGCATACCGAAATATTTTCGTGGAGAAAAAATTTCGCGTATTTCACAGGAAAAGAAGTTTGCGGAGAAATATTTTTGCACACTCGTCGGTGCGCGAAAAATTTGTTCCCGCAAACATTTTCCCCGCGAAAATTTCTGCCACGAGAACATTTTCGCTGCGCGACCTTTGCGGGTGGGTGCCACCGGGTGCCTGCCTTGTCTGTAGCCCGCTCCGAGGCCCAACAAACTGAGGGTCCTTTGGCGTCCTGGGCGACCAACAGGGTCTGCCCGAGTGGCCACCCGCGAGGTCCTGGAGGGGCGCCTTGATTGGCGCCTCGCGGCCGCCCATTCGCGTCGCCTGCGGTGGCCTAGGATGGGCCCCGCCGGTGGCCCGGGTGGGCGTCAGCGAGGAGCGAGTTGCGCCGCAAGACAGGCGCCTTGCGGGCGCACAATCACGCCGCCCGCGCTGCCTTGAAATCGCCCTGGCCGGTGGCGCGAATGGCCGCCCGATAGGCGCGACAGGCGCGCCCTCATTCGCGCCTGGAAGCTGCCCATTCGCGCCCTCCGCGGTGGCCTGGAACGGCCTCCGCAGGCGACGCGAATGGGCGCCCGCGAAGCACAAGAGGCGCAGCAGGATTGGCGCCTCCCGGCCGCCCATTCCCCCCGCCCGCCGTAGCCTAGAACGGCCTCCACGGGTGGTGGGAATCGACGCCCGCTAATAGCCCGCGCTCCCAGCGCCCGACCCACCCCAAAAAGAGTTCGCCGAGAGGTATTTTCGCGGACTGGCTCGACCGCAAAATGCGCGAAACTTTTTCTCCCGCAAACTTTTTTCGGTGTGCAGTATCTCACACCACAACTTCTCCCAAAATTCCTGGGGAAGATAGGCCCAGGGCACTTTGTTCATGGGGATAAGGTTGGCGTTCTGGGTCGCCATCCCAGGCGGCAGCTTCGGCCAACTTCTGTCAGCAGCTCTCCCTCAACAGTGGGTCCGTGAAGCTTTGGCTAGGGACTTCCCTTCAGCCGCAAGTCTGAGTAACCGACACTTCAACTTCCTTCAAGCGATTCTGACCAGTCAGCCTGTCGACGGCCCTCCTCGAACGACTGCTCACCTTCCTTTTGGTGTCTAATTTCGGTTATTGTGACTATGGTGGTTTACCGGTATGCTTTTTAGATGGCAAAAAATGTTGCCAGACTAGAAGGGTGTCGCCCAGGCATGGTTCTCGGGTTCATTTTGATGACCCAGCCATCGGGAAAGCAGAGGGGCAAAGCAAATGTGCTGACGTGCCCCCCTCCTAATGTTGCTTGGTCACTTCTACCTGTGCTAATTCGAGACTTGGGTAGACCGGTTGCCAGAATATCGAATACCAGGGGATTGCAAAGTTGTAGGGTAATTTGAGCTACAATTCCCACGAGTTTTGCTGTCCCCAATCTGATAGCCACAGAGCTATAAAATCTCGAAACTGGACTGGCAAGGCCGGCAGGCTTGAAAATCCCAATGTGAGTGCAAGCCTCAACAATGCCAGTTTGGACTTTCCCTTCAGCTGTAATCATCCAAGTTTCATACCCAACTGTCGTTCTTATCAAGCGACTTGTATACATTTTTTTGCTGCCCTTGGACCATCTCCCGATCAGGTTCCAAATCACAGATTTGCTTCGTCCACAGACCTCAGGAGCGGCGATGAATTTGCTCGTGTCCTGTCCGTAGAAAGAGATGTATCCGGGTGTAAAATCCATCGAATTGTACAATCTCTCCATCCAAAATCTATGCAACTGTCGGGCAGTACGCCATCTTTATCCTCGGCCAGCGCCTCCGTTATTACTAGCGGCAGGGCCTCCATAGCTTTCGTAATTCCAATCTTTAACGTTATCAGTTCAGCGATGTCCAGCGCTCGATGCTCCTTTTGCAGCCGTTCAAAACACTCTTTGACTAGGACAAGCGGAGGCCAGCATTATCCCTGCAAAGTGTTTGGAATGGTGCTCAGTTGTATGGCAACCTGCCCTGCAGTTTCGCCAATGTTCCACGTAGTGCTTACAAATGTCGTCTGCTCGATAGGGTCCTTCGCCTCGAACCAGATGGTCCTAAGCTGGGTAGCTCCGAAGGCTGCAAATTCCAACCTCACTCGTTCCTGTCCAGAAGCGCTCCTCTCCAGAGCCTCTTCTAGCCTTCTGACCAGTTCCTTCCACATTGAGGCCTTCTAAGCCTCATGGCTCAATCCAAAAACACCCCACAGCATCTTCTTCCACGGTAGGATTAGGGGCAAGTCAAAGGGGCGGTTTTCATGGAAGCATCCTTCCCGCTCCTTTCGCTCTTCGATTGGCGTAGGAAGCAACTGTCATATGCGGCGCCAAACACCTTCTGTCAGGTCTTTCTAGTCAGCTTCCATGAGCGCAATTCTCCGCCACTTTGTTCTGGGCCATCACATTGCTTCGCCCTCAGTCCAACTTACACCGATCTATCTTTAGTAGCCATCTGGTGTGTTGTTGGATTTTCACATTCGAGGAGACACCAGCCTATTGCTAAGGCCTCCTAATCCTTCCGTCCTACTGGGCCGTTCTCATTACGACCCAGTGGTCCCCAGCGAAGACGGACCTGCCTCATGGCAGATAATCATCTCCGCTGGGAGAGGCCATTCGCTCGCGGTTGGCCGGGCCTAAAGGGCCCGGCTTATCTATCCCCCCGGAGACGGTCAGAGCGTCTCCCGTTGGGTGGCTACAAGTCTGCCTCCTGGTACAGATCGTGTGCGGCGGCAATGTGGGTCACATGCCTTGTCAACAGCCTCTTTCCAGTCAGTTTACCTTCCCCCCTGTGTGTTGCGATGGTGTGATCGCTGTTGGCCCACTCAATCACTCGGTAGGGTACCTTAGCTGGTTTTTTCTTCTTTACGCCAGACGAAGCATCCTTGATCCTAACCAGATCCCCAAGTTGGATCCTTGGCCCCGGGGGTCTCATCATGTGCTTTCTGGCATGTTCGTACTGCTGTTTTGCCTGCGCGGCACGGATGTTCGCTCGTGCCAGCTTCTCCACTGCTTCCTTGCTAGACCTCCGGAGCTCGGCCCACTCCTTCCTAATGTGTTACCTTTCTTTCTCTCACTCAGAAAAAGGTGGAAGCTCGGGTGTGGATGCTCTAACCAGCGCCACGCAGCTGGGGGGAGGCATCTCCCTCCCATACAGAACCCTGTAAGGGCTGCATCTAGTTCTCATGGCTATTCCCATCCCAGAAGTGAGAAGCATATGTGGCAGCTGCTGGCTCCAATTGAACCCAGGTCCCTCATTTTCTGCAACGTGTGCTACCAGCATGGCTTTGAGGGATCCGTTGTATCTTTCAACGAGGTCGTTTCCTTCTGGTTGGTACGGGGTGGTGCAATGGTGTTCCACACCCCACCGCTGAAGCAACTTTGTGAATGTCCCTCGGAAGGTGCCACCGCTGTCTGTAATGACTCGCTTTGGCTTCCCATGCCTGGCCAGGATGGCTCGGAAGAATGCGTGAGCAGCTTCGTCTGCTTTACAGGTCGCCATCGCCTCAGCTTCGGACCACTTCGAACAGTAGTCTATCATGACTAGTACGTATTGCCACCCTTCTGGGGCTCGGGGCAGCGGTCCCACGACGTCCACTCCAACCGTGTGGAAGGTGAACTCCACCGGTATTGGTTGTAATTCCACTGACTTTCCGAACGTGGGCCTAGCAGCCCCGCAATCTGTGCATTTGGATAATACCTCTCGAATTTGAGCCCCAAACCCCGACAAGTGGTAGCTTCGACTCAGAAATGATTGTAGTCTGTTTACTCCCATGTGGCCGCACTGGAGGTGGGTGGTCATGATCAGCTTCTCCCTCACTCCAGGGGGAGGAGCCTCTACGACTCTCCTTCCATATCCTCCGAAGCAAGTGACAAGTCGTCCCTTCCGCATCCAGAACCTGTCACTCCTTTTGCTCACCCGATCCCTGTGGGACTTGGGGATGACAAGCGTCTTTGCCGTAAGTGCTGCAGAGTCCATTCATCCTCATGGATGTCCTTGCTTCGGTGCGTTCTGTCTCTTGTGGTTTTCTGTTGGCTATCTCTCTTGGTGGGGCTTTCCTCCTCCTCTGGAATCTCGTTAGCAAGGCGTGGGGTTTCTTCTTGGAAACTGGCTTCCAGGTCTATCTCCATTTCGTCCTCCTCACCATCTTGTCCGAATATTGAGGCGGCGTGATTGGAAGCCAGCTGGTGTACGAGTTGCAGAAATTTGTCTAGGAGTGTCTCAAGTGCCGGGGATCCTGAGATGTACGACTCCTGTTCCTCTATTGCTTCTAGGTCGTTTTCACTGTTGTGCTTTGGGGACCCTGGGCGGAGGGGACCCCGAGGTGCCAGATTCCTGTTCCTCTTTGGTTTCTGACCCGCTCTCACTGCTTGCCCTTGGGAATTGCTGTTTGTCCATTGGCAAATTGTCTCGTCCTGGTGGGAGCTGATTTTGAGCAGTGTCGTGGCCGGCTGCCGAGCTGTCCTTCACTGTATTTGGCAGCTTCCGCCCAGTTTCCGGTGAGCTGTTTCTTGGGGACTCTTCCTTGTCTTCTGATGGATTAGGCTCGTTCACTGCAGACTGGGATGGTGTGGTTCCTTGACTGGTGCCTGTACCATCCGTGCTGCTTCCCCCCTTTGGGCGCAGTCGGGTCAGAACTATCCATCAGCAGGTTCAGTTGCCCTTTAGAACTGGAACCATCCATCAAAAGGTTCATGTGCTCGTGGGAACTGTAGTTTGGGGAGGATTAGTCATTGAATATCTCCTCAATCGTTGCCCACCTCATTTCTATTGTCCTAATTGTCTGCAGGGGCTCTCCGGGTCGTGACGGGAACCTGTACAGACGCTCCGTCTTGATAATCGTTCTAAGGTGGCTCCTCACTCAACTTCCAGGAAGTTCACTCGGTCCGGTGCCTGTCCCATGATAGTTTCTATCAGGAATGCCAATGCCAGTGGGCCACAATCCAGAGTGTCACCCTGATGGTTGACTGGCCTCCAGACCACTTTATGGGGGAGTGATCTACCCCCAAGCATTTTCCTGATGTTGCGGTAGATACACCTGTTCATGCAGATGCCCAAGCTGTCGAAGATGGTACAGATTCGGTCTTCAACAGACACGCAAATCAAATGTTCTTCTCCCGTGTGAATGACCTGTGCCAGCTTCTCTGCGTCAGGTCGGAAGACTACCACATTGCCCTCCTTGGTCTGAAGTGCGACCGTGTCCATCAGTCCTCCGATTTTCCTTGCTCCTGTTCTTCTCCATGTGCCTTTCGGCCAAGATCAGAACGTTCACCATCGCTGTGTCTGTGACCTCTCCTCTCTCCTCAGTGATGGATCTCCAGTCTTCCCTTTTCATCCGAAAAAGGGGACGCCTCTCAGCCAGCTCCTTCTCTGAGGGAGTTCTGGTTAGGGGTTTGTCTCGTGATTGTTGTTCCATGTCATTTGCTGGCTGCGTCGATGGCTGTCCGGTGGACTCGTGTGCAAACTCTTTGTTTGGGGGATTGTCGGTCTTTGTGGTCCACCGCTACAGCAGCGTATGTTCCATTCAAGATTGAACGTCTCACTTCTTGGAAGATTTAGGTATTTCCAGACTGTGTTGTTGAAACCAAAGTTTAAGTCGTCTCCACGTTCATGGATGGAGCAGGTATTACCTCCAACCCCCCGCAAAGACTGTACCCTCCTGGGGGCAGGGCCATTCGAGCTGTTCGGCTTGTCTGTGGCTGGGGTCATGAGGCAGGAGATATCGTGAAAGAGGGCATCTTCCGGGATGTGCATGTGCTGCCAATGCGCTCGACATAGAAAGGCACACGATTCTGCCCCGCCCACCCAATTGTTATTTACAGCTGGTCGTGTCCTGGTGGTGATGATTGCCTCTTGTGCGCAGGTCTGCGCGTGGCAGCGCGCGTGAAGGCGGTGGACGTGATCTGCAGAGGAAATCAGCCTATTGATGCCTTCAGAGGTAGGCTGCCTGGTTGTGCTATGGTCGATTCATGCCAAGAATAGATGTTTGAGATAGACATCAACTGCTTTGATGCAGAATGTAATCAAGTCCTGGGGTGGGAACACGTAGTGGGCCTGACGGTATTGTAGAGAGTTGTCGTCCAGGAGCTCAGTCAAGTTCGCTAAAGCACGAGCATCAATCCTAATGCCGTCATGGGAAATCAGTTGAGGCGTTCCCGTCTGATACCGGGTGTTGGCTGTAGGCTTCAGCGTCGCGAATGGGTCGCGCCGTTCCTTTAGGCATTGGGCCAGTTCTGTCAGGGTTGTTGTCTTTCCTACGAACATGGGTCCCATGAATAATGTCAGGACCCCAAGCCGCCCAGCTTTGGGGCATAGTTGAGGTGGAACTGCACCCTCTCCGTGATTGGGTTAGTGGGAGGTGTTGGCGGCGATGGAGTTGAGGCTGGCCCAAGCCGATGGCGTCCTGGGCTCCTATCAATGATGCTTCGAATCCGTGCTCTGAATTGGCGGTTCAATCTACCAATTCTGCATGGTGTTCTACGTGTTGTCTGAGCGCATTGAGAATGTCCCCCACACTTCAGCACTCCTTGCTGAGGGTTCCTCACCAGTTGGAGATCATTGGCCGCGTTTGGGAGGCTACCCCTGCTGAGTCCGTCAGCATTGGTGTATGAGATACCAGTTTTGTATCCGATGTTGATCATATACTCCTGCAACGTCAGCGCCCACCTTGCCAACCTACCCTGGAGCCCTTCTGTCATCATCAGCCATGATAATGCCCTGTGATCTATTGGCAGTGTGAATCGGTGACCATACAAAAATGGTCTGAAATATTTCACCACCCACGCGACTGCCAAGCATTCTCCATTAGTCGCCGAGTTGACCTCTGCTCCCCTCAACTGCCATTCTCCCTCTGAAGTCTTCTGTGCCAGGACAGCTCCCAACCCTATTTGACTCCAGTCTATCTGGAGGAGGAACGGAGCCCCAAAGTTTGTGTGAATGAGGACGGGCTCGGATGTCAGTCGATATTTGAGATACTCCACAGCCTGCTCACATTCCTCAGTCCATTGCAATGCCACACCGTCCCTGGCAAGGCGATTCAGGGGCGCAGCGTGTCGGGAGAAGTCCTGGACAAACTTCCGGTAGCATCCTGCCAGGCCCAGGAAGGCTCTAATCCTAGTAACATTGGTGGGAGTTGCAAGTTCTCGAATGGCATGTGTCTTCAGTTCTCCAGGTTGTAATCCCTGTCGGTCGACAATGTGCCCCAAGCAAGTGACTCCCGATATGGCGAACTCACATTTCTTGGGAACAATCTTGAGGTTGACAGCTCTAAACCTTTGGAATACCTCTCTCAGCTGGAACAAGTGCTCCTCCCACGTCTGGGTGGCGATGATCAGATCATCTAGATAAATGGTCAAGCATACCCACAGCATGTAGCTGAAAGTTCGGTCTGTGGCTCGCTGGAATGCGGGTGGGGCTGTCGCCAGTCCGAGTGGCATCCTACTCCACTCAAATAGACTGAAAAGTGTGATGAACACCATCTTTTTGATGGAATTTTCTGCTATTGGAATCTGCCAATATCTTGACTTTAATTCTAGTGTGGTAAAGTCCTTTGTGCCAATCAGTACTGCCAATGCCTCCTCTAGCCGGGGGCTAAGATAAGCGCCCTTCCTTGAAATTTCGTTTAATTTTCTACAATCAATACAAAACCGGGTGGTGCCATCCTTCTTGGGCACAAGTACCACAAGGAACGTTCATGGGCTTTTCGACGCGCGGATTGCCCCTGTCTCCAACATGTCATCAACCGCCTGCTGCTCCTTCCATGCCATCCTTTGGGGTTGGAATTTGATGGGTTTCTCTATTTCGGTGATGATTTCGTGTACTCCACAGCTGGACATAGAGAGCTGTCCTTTCTTCTCCCAGACGAGCAAATCGGAGAAGTGAGAGTATAGTTGGTTCAGCTCCTTCAGCTGGTATTTGGAAAGGGGGCCTCGCTTCAGTATGTCAATGCGCACTTTCAGCTCTGGTTCGATAATGGAATACAGCCCTCTTGGGACGCCGATGTTGGAGACCCAAAGTCCCCTCAAAGGAGCTCCCTTACGGCACACTTGGATGACTGGCGCTGTTACGCTGAACATCTCCTGGCTGACCGTATCACATGGCTGGGTAGCATCAATAGCCCGCCAGTTGGGCTCAAACAGGAGTCTATATGCATCCGCCACCTTCTCCAGGAACGTGGGGGAGTGATAAGAATCATTCCCTTGGGCCCTGCATGCAGCTGTGGGGGCATCAGCATCTAAATATAGGACAAGATCTGGGGCTGGGAGTAGGCCCTTCTTGATGTCTTGGCACTCTAGATTAGGGTGTCGTACGCCTTCTTGCTTCAGCGCCATAGTATAAGCCACTCTCGAAAAGCAGTATCAATCCAAGATCACTGTTTTGCCCTGACTAAGCTCCCTTCGAATGGTGTCTCTGTTTGCCACTCTATGTGCTGCGGATAGTGGGTGGAGTGTAGTCAGGCTGTGAGCCGTGCCTTCCTCCCTGGCTTCAGCAATAGCCCAGTTGATGGGTGTCCTAGTTGACGGGAATGCAATGGTACCATTGCGCAATGCTACTCTTGAATTTATGAGGCGGCGCCTGCCTACTTGAGAGTCACAACACAAGCAAAAACAAGAAACAGACCACAAGGCCGCCTACAGGAAGAGGATATAGACAAACTGCCAGCTGACCGAGTCAAAGATCCCGACAAAGTCACGTCCAGGATTAGGGCGGGTGCATGAATACAAATGGCGGGAAGGGATAGACAGTGTGCAGGAACAACAGGAGCTGCAATGCCACAGTGGTTGGTCACCTCTGGCCGCCATACTAGGCAAGCAAAAGGTATCAATCGCTGCCCAACCAGGGGAGAATGTCGAGAAGGGCCCCCGCAATTCAGCAGAGGGCCTGCCAGTTGCAACCCGTCCACATGCGAATTCGTAAAGGCCACTCTTAGCTGACAAACTAGATGAGCAAAGGGCATCAATCGCCGACCAGGGGAGAATTTGGATAAGGGCCCCCACAGTTTAGGGACAAGGTTAGCGTTGCGAGTTCCCCTAGTGGACAGAAATCGTCAGCAAGCCACTCGCGGATCTTAATGGCCAAAAGCGCACCTTGTTGGAGAGCGCACAATCCGGTGGTGCCTTGCTACGCAGTCCACCCATGCCGTGTTGTCCGCAACTCCAGCCCATCCCGTGCGCAAGCCGATGTTAGGAAGGAGGGGAGTGGAGGCGCAGGGGCTGTGGGAGGGGAGGGGCAGAATCGAATGTATGAGGGTGCCGTATGTGTCTGATAACCGGGCACCTCATCGTGGAGCTAACCAACAGGCCTGTTGGCCAGTTTGCTTCTGATTTGTGGCTCTGTGCAAGGTAGCGCATGTAACAATGCAGACTTCCAACATGGTGTTGGGCATGCAAATTCGCCACGATTTCTGGTCCCAACAAAAGGGAGCACTCCAAGGTCTTACAAAGCCCCATGTTGTGCATTCTGCAGCGACCACTGGCCATTTTTTGGCTGACTTGGCTATTATTTGTTTACCGGTATAATACCATTTCACTTCCATGTTCAGGCAGCTTTAGGTACGTGCATATAGGCATTGGTCAATGCAGATGATTGAATGTTGCATAGGCCTAGAGCAAAGATTCCACTCCAATCTGACTCCTCGGTTCAGGCAGAAGTTTGCTCCAGTGGCTTAAGGCACACTATGGATTTGTCCTGTTGTTGAATTGCACATGCAAGGTATAGTGCGTGGCAATCCATTTCAATTCTTGTTCATCTGGCAAGGAAAATACATGCAAAGCAACACAGAATATGAAGAACCTTGCCCACACGTTATATGCCAACCACATCTTTCATGGCCTTTTGAGCATGTTGCACACAAAATTGAAGAAATACAACTTCCCTAAACACAACATCTGCTTTCCCAATGTCTTTCAATACATATGTGCATCAACCGTGAAAGCTTGCAGATCTTGTGGAATACAAATTGTCATCAGCTCTCCTCTGGCAAAGAATCTTTCTTAGGGAGTCCTTCCTCAAGGGGTCCCTTCTCAGGGAGCAACTGACCACAGTACTCACACCTCCTTGCCATTGCCTTAGCACGTTTCATGCCATGCTGGCATCCCATCAACTGCTCTAAGAGAGGAGGAAACACAAGCTTCACCATGACGTCCGCTATTGAAAGAGTCAAAGATGCCATTGCTCCTGTGATTGCCCACCCATCATCTTCCTCAATAACAATGATGAACGCAACTTGGAGGGCTACCTGTGGCACATCTTCCAGCAAAGCAGCAAGGTATGCTGCCCAAGCAAAGTGCTGGTGTGGCATCCCACCATTCTCAGCCACCCTTTTGCCATCAACTTTGAGTTCTTCCCCCCAAGGCAAGTGTTTGATGATTTCAACATCAAGGAGCAGAAGTCCAGGAAATAGCAAAAGCCAGTCATGGGTCTGCATACGCTTTCCCTCCTTTAAGTGGTCCATGAGTGACAATCTCTCTCCAATTCCATCCCCGTCTACATGCTTGGTCCTCAGGCCCCAGTATACAAGGAAAACCGCAGACAACTGAGACACCACCACCACTACAGTACTTGCAACACCTATTGCAAGGAGCTTTGTGTAGGACCCATCTTGTGTAATGTCTACACCTGCCACTCCTTTCTTTGATTTGGAGTCCCACAGAATGAAAACTGTGACAACGAATCCCACATCTGATAGCACATCAGCTAGTGCCAACAAATGAGATGCAAACATGTCTTTCATTGTGTCCAATGAGATTCTCTCTTTGTAAGGGGAGCTGATAGTCACAGCAAGGTAGTAGAGGAGCAAGAGAGATATAAAAACCAACATCCCAATGATGGCAAAACCAACAAGTGTGGGAGTCAGTGTCTCCAACACACACACTTTCTTGACCAACCTTTCAGACACAACAAAGGTAGATGACATTGGAGACATGCTCTCCCATTTCCGGCAACCTCCTTGGCGGTAAGGAAATGGATCACTTGAGACAAAATCTTCAATTTTCTCACCATTTGATGTGATCCTTGTTGTCCCATCAACAATAGCCAAACTCTTCAAACTGACATATTGCAGGTATTCATTGCGGTCAATTACCACATCTCCCTCTACCCTTGCAAGAGAACCAAACCCATCCACACTTTTCAAGTCTGGGTTGGATGAAATGGTCAGACCTTCTTCTCGAAGACTTTTATCCACTCTCAATGAAATCAACCTATCAAAACCTTGAATGGATCCCATTTTAGTATTGGATGTGATTGACAGATGGCCGCTCAGATTCCCTCCGAGATTGTCAAATGTGGATAAATTATACAATCCAGCAAAGTTGTTGTTGTGGATTGTCAAATTGCATCTCTCCATGGCATTAGAGCATGTAACCTGCAGGTTTGAAAATGATAGGGACCTCAACCTGTTGCCTTCAAGTACCAAAGAGCCCCCGACCTTAACTAGACTTGGTAGCACCATGTTGCCCAGGCCAAGGAAAATTAAGCCGCCATTGTTCTCAATCCACAAGTCCCCGTTCACTTGGGTGAAGTACCAAAGAGCCCCCGACCTTATTGTTCACAATCCACAAGACTTGGTAGCACCATGTTGCCCAGGCCAAGGAAAATTAAGCCGCCATTGTTCTCAATCCACAAGTCCCCGTTCACTTGGGTGATGTTGCCCAGGCCATTCACATCAGAGAGGGCATCATTGTTCACAATCCACAAGTCCCCATTGACTTGGGTGATGCTGCCCAGGCCGTTCACATTAGAGAGGTTGCCATTGTTCACAATCCACAAGTCCCCATTCACTTGGGTGATGCCGCCCAGGCCGTTCACATCAGAGAGGGCGGCATTGTCCCGAATCCACAAGCCCCCATTCACTTGGGTGATACTGCCCAGGCCGTTCACATCATAGAGGGCGGCATTGTCCCGAATCTCCAAGGTCCCATTCACTTGGGTAATGTTGCCCAGGCCGTTCACATCAGAGAGGGCGTCATTGCTCCGAATCTCCAAGGTCCCATTCACTTGGGTGATGTTACCCAGGCCGTTCGCATCAGAGAGGGCGGCATTGTCCCAGATCCACAAGCCCCCATTCACTTGGGTGATGCTGCCCAGGCCGTTCACATCAGAGAGGGCATCATTGTTTACAATCTGCAAGCTCCCATTCACTTGGGTGATGTTGCCCAGGCCGTTCACATCAGTGAGGTTGCCATTGTACCCAATCCACAAGCTCCCATTCACTTGGGCTATGCTGCCCAGGCCGTTCACATCAGAGAGGGCAGCATTGTTCACAATCCACAAGTCCCCATTCATTTGGGTGATGCTGCCCAGGCCGTTCACATCAGAGAGGGCGGCATTGTTCTCAATCCGCAACCTTCCATTCACTTGGGTAATGTTGCCCAGGCCGTTCACATCAGAGAGGGCGGCATTGTCCCAAATCCACAAACCCCCATTCACTTGGGTGACGTTGCCCAGGCCGTTCACATCAGAGAGGTCGTTGTTGTTCCCAATCTGCAAGTCCCCATTCACTTCGGTGATGTTGCCCAGGCCGTTCACATCAGAGAGGGCGTCATTGCCCTCAATCCGCAAGTCCCCATTCACTTGGGTGATGTTGCCCAGGCCATCCATATTTCTCAAGAACTTGTTCTCAACCATTGACAATTTCTTTCCAATGGTTTCTAGTCCAGCAAGCGGTTTTAATGATCTCAAGGCAGTGTTGAGGATGACAATGCTATGCCGCACTTCCTTCAAGAGTCCAGCCAAAGGTTCAAGGGAATTCAGCTCATGGCCTGAAATATGCAGAGCATCTATCACACCACTCGTCTCTCTTAAAACCTCAACAAATCCCTCCAATGACACATCTCCCAAATCATGGCACTTGCACACTGTGGGTTCCAAGATATCGAAACTAGTGACACACTCGATGTCATCCAAGCAAATGCATGCCGAGCTGAATGTCTGGTCAGAGCATTTTCCCCAAGTGCCACTTGCAATAAATATCACCCCCACAGATAGCAAACCAAGCAACCATCCACACACTGTCTTGTATGCCATCAAGGAATATAACTTCTTTGTTGCCATTTGGACTGGGGCTGGTGATTGATGAACCTCCTATCAAATAATGCAGGAGTCTGCCCCCTTCACACAACAAACAAACAGCATGTAAAATGGCTCTGGAGAAAAAATAGTATAGCCTACCCAGTCAAAACATAGGTTTAAAATTCGGTAGGCTGGCGTAAACAATGTGGGTGTTGTCTTGCATATCTTACAGGTGCCCAACGTTTCTCCGTCAAACGCGCTCTGCATCAGAGTAACAAAATAACAATCACTTTACCCCTCCTCCCCCCCCTCCCACCCACCCCGCCCCCTCCGCCAAAACTCAGCGAAAAAATGCTCGTGGGGTCACAGTGCAGGTGGTTCAAAGGACCCGAGGGTGTGCTCAGGGCCTGCTGAAGGACGCTGTGGAAAAGTAACCGGGGAAGCGCTACGCCCATCCGCATTCATGTGATCGCCTGTGGAATTGATACCCCCATGCACACTGGGACTGGGCTAAAAAGCACGCAGCACCAATCGCGGCGCCAACAACTCTGGAAGTCCTTAGGAACCCAGACGGGCGCGGGTTGGCCTGTTGCACATCGCGATAAAGCGCGGCGTGGGTGCCCATCCCGATAATCGCGCCCAGATGGACTGCAGCACAGGCCGATGGCGGCGACAGCAGCACAGGAGGGTCCATAGCGACGCAAGCCAGGGGCGGGTTATCCCAATGCACCTCACAACTGCAGGCCGCTTCGCACAGTGACTTGGGCCACACCCCGAGCGGTACTGCTTTTCGAACCAGCTCACCGCCCCGGCAGGTTGCCAATCATCGCATGACTTGGGCCACACCCCGAGCGGTACTGCTTTTCGAGCCAGCTCACCGCCCCGGCAGGTTGCCAATCATCGCATGCCACCCATACCAAACAGAGAGGGGTGCGCAGCTCACCTTGCACGTGCGGCTCCTCCCGGCTCCTCCCGACTTGGGCACCCTGTGTCGAAAAGGACACTCTGTCAGGCTCGTCGTCCGACATGGCAGGCTCTCGTATGCGGGGTGGGGAATGGTGCTTCCCAGGTCGACACATCTCCAGATCTCCACAGATCACCAGATCTCCAGATCTCCACATCTCCCACGACACATCTCCCTTCCACACGCATCGCTGCAACGATGCTCGCGCACCACAGCAAGGGAACGGACAAGCGGCCCAGGCGCCCGGAACGATGAGGTGGTTGGCCGACGGCGATGGCAGGGGCAGGGGCGTCGACCCAGGCGCCGCTGCGTGGCTACCCCAATCCAGGATTGGCCGTGCGGCAAATCTCTATACCTTTCCTGACAGAGGGCCCACCGGCAGTGCATAGAGCGTCGTCCACACTGCTCACAGGTGCGGCGACTCGCAGAGCGCTCCCCAAGAAGCCAAAACGTGTCGCATCGGCGGCAAAGGTGGCCAGGGCCTTTTGTGCCCGTATTTATGGGCCGACGGTTGTGTACCTGAAGGGTTACCTCAGCGCCACGCGATGTGTGCTGGCTGTTGTTTGGCGTCAAACACTATGGCACACAGCGGTCCATAGTAACCCTCATAGTAACCGTCGTGATGGCCCCGCCACGCAAGCGAACAGGGGTTTTGATGGTTCATGGCATAATCTTGATTGGTGGCGTCGTCACGATGTGGGTGGATTGGTCAACGGCACCAGTGCCGAGGTGACGCCAGACGCCTCCCCAGCCACCACCCACGTACAGCATATTCCGTTCTTTGTGGCCAGTGGTCGATCGCGTTGGATTCATGGTTGGTGGAATGCATGGATAGAAAGCAAATCACGCGCCGCGTTCTCGATCCATTTCAGCATCGTCGGATCCCGGTCACGGCATCTTTATCCCACATCTTTATCCCCATCATCATCATCATCCATCCTGCATCATCATCACATCCATGCATCACATCATCACATCATCACATCTACATCACATCATCATCTTCCACATCACATCACATCATCACATCACATCACATCACATCATCTTTATCATCACATCACATCACATCATCACATCATCACATCATCATCATCATCACATCACATCATCATCATCATCATCATCTCACACATCATCATCATCATCACATCACATCATCATCATTACGGCCCCTGCTGTCGATTGTGTGAAGGCACCTTTGCTATGTGCGTGCCGTGTAGGGCTCGGCTCGTTGGCCAAACAGGACAGCCCTGACAGCGACTGGGCTGGTCAGCGGCCAGCGGCCAAGACCTTCGGGCTGGAAAATTTCTGGCCGAGTCGACTGGGTGAGGAGGGGGTGCGGGCCCATCTACAGTGGCCTGGGGGGCAGCTGCTGCCTGTACCCCCCAAGATGGGGGGATCATTCCAAGCAACACAGCTTTTCCTGCGCAAAAGGAAGCCCCCGACTTCAGCGCTGCCACTTATTGGTGCACACCATGCCTGCCTCACAGGATTCAGCCTTCGGATGACAAGCCTGCAATGCCAAGAGACACTTGTTTCTGTCTAACAAATCGTGATACGCATCACAGGCAGATATTCTGCCTCCAGCCTGTGGCCACCACACAGTGCATTGTCGCAGATGGTGGAAGGGATTCCCAGAGATCAGCCATGACAGTTGCACCCCAGTCGCCACTTCTGCTGATAGTTCATTGGCGACGGGTGTTTAACCTCTGGGATAAATCCTGAGCGGCATTGACAACTGTACCACCTTGTTGGCCTGAAGCTATAGAAAGGACGCTCACCACGTGCGGGGCTTTCGCGGACTTTTCCAAACAGGAACAAAACTTAATTCTGGAGAGAGAAAACAAGCGGCGACGATCAGCACCATTTCCTCCACAATGGAGGTTGGAGAGTTGCTATAAAATTGGCATCAACGTGAGTAACGGAATACTGCAAAACAACGGAAGGAAGGGACTGTTGTTGAATGGACAGTTTGTCTGAATGACCCAGCATATGCAAGATAAATCTTTGCATTGATGCATTGAATTCGCCGTAGACAGCGAATTCCATTCAGCGATGCATGAAATGACTATTATATTGATGGGTTCCTGCCAAAGGCGACGATAAACGGATTGCACTGATCGTTGAAACGGCAGCCAGTTCTGAGCTGCCATTTGAGGCCCTGCTCCTCGTTTTCTGGCAACGTAGTACGTTGAGTCAGTGTGCATATAGCCCAAAGTGATCGCACTCTAGTGTTTAGGAAGGCGCTAAAAGCCACCAGTGCAACAAACGGCAATTGAATCCAAATCACTAAGGAAAAACAGGCCAGATGACACAGTCCTGACACGGTCTGCTCAAAATTCAACCGTGTACTTTCGGCATATGTGGTCCCAAAAGTACACAGTTAGTACACACATTGACACAGTTTCAACCGTGTACCCTCAAACAGCTGTGTAAGCTACACAGTTTCCTAGGATTTCAATCTTGACTCTCAAGCATTTAACGTGACAGTACGAAGTTCAGCCACAAATCAACTTGTTCGCATCAGCAGGCTCGTTAGGTGCGCTTATGTTGTTTGCCTTGTTTTACGTTGTTTTGTTTTGTTTTGCATTTTTGGGTTTACGCTTTTACGTGCAAAAGTGTAAATTTGCCAAACAACCTATTTTGCGGCTGTATTTACGTTTCTACGGCTCGTTGTGACACCCAGGTTGCATGAGGAAAGTCGCGTACGATGATCAGTCCTCCTCCCTGGTCACCTGCAACACAGTTTTCACCTCGCCATCGGCAAAGGCAACGACGGCACGGAATAAAGTTCGCCTTTTGCCCATTCCAGCCCCCCTGACTGCCACTCCCCTGAATTCCTGAGTCTGTGTGCACTGTCTTTAAAACACACGGCTGTATTTACGTTGTGTTTACGTATTTTTACGGGCAGAAACGTAAGAATTACATTGACATGTAAAAACCCAAATACTTTCAGTCTCTATGGCGTAAATAAGAAGCCTGCGCACCAGCAGCCTATTTGAATTGAGTGAGTAAACTGCCATCGGCTTCCGCTGGCGCTGTAGCTGTCATTTACCCCATCATCTCTGCTCGCATTTAAGTCAGCAGGTTTCGCCCCTTCTGCGTCGCCTAAAGACACATGCAGAAAATTTGGCGACAATGCTGCACACTTGTCGGCAAGCCTCACCGACGAATAGCCGCCTCACAAGAGGTGTATCTGCTGAACAAATTTACCATGGATTTACACATCATGTTAAAGAAATGAATTGTCTACATCCTGACTATATAATACATACTGCTGCAATGAAGACAGCAATATCCTAGATGTGCGCATTATGTACTCCGAGATAAGGCGGTCTCCAAGAGCTGCGCCGTCGATGCACAGCTCAGTATTCGAAGATACAACCATGGATATGAAAACCTTACACATCCAAGATGTGATACGTCATTGTAACCGCCCTTGTACCCGCATGACCACAATGGGCACCACTTATTACCCATGAGTGGCTAGACAATGTTTATTCAATTTTCGTGAACTTGAGTGAATCCAAATTCCAAGGAAATGAAAGGTAACGATTGCTGCATAGGAAGTGTGTGCCTGACATGCGTGTCCACCAGCACATCCTAAATCAATTCTATGCCATGCTATTCAACATTTGGTGGCTAATGGCGGATTGTGTTCACGCTATATAAAAATTGCGAGCTTGCAAAAGCCCAGCACGAATTTCACTTTGGTCTCTTGGGAAATATGGCAAGCACATGCACAGCTGACAGCAGTTGAATTTACTCGTGACACCTTAATGTGTGCATGTAA
>CAJHUC010001316.1:0-33313 GCA_905146915.1 Ostreobium quekettii | reverse complement strand
TTGTCTCTTCTTGCTTGGTACGGGTTTAGAGGCCGGTGTTGCAGGGTTCTCCACGGATTCTCGGAGGGGGGATGTGCTGGACATGCCACCCCCTCCCTTGTTCCTCACTCCTTGTTACGCCTCTTGCCCATCTTGGGGGGGTCCAGTTTCGACTGTACTCCCCTATGTGTGTGTGCCTCTCCTGTCCCGGGCCTTCCCGTGAACCGCCTACGCCTTCTTCTGGGTTCCCCGTGGTTGCCTCTATTCGGAGTCCCTCTATACCATGAGCTCCCAGGCCACTACGCCCAGCCTTGTCCGATGCATCCTTATTCACCACCTCCTGTGGGTTCGGCACATCACTGGTGCAAAATGTCATTTCACCTTTGCGCCCCACGCTGTTTCCTTCGCGGCTCCTTCCCGCGCTATCTCGGCTGTTCGTCGCCCCCGCACTCTCTTCGCCCCCCGTCCCTTCGGCAGGCTTCTGGCGCCACCTCCCCCCCGTTCACTGTACCTCCCGCTTCTCGCATCAGATTGCCCAGTCCTGTCTTCCTCGGACAACCAATCGTCGCGGGGCGCGACTAGGGGGGGGGGGGAGTGATGTACCGCACTAGCCGGTACCCGGGGATACCGGCGACCCCCTACAGTAACCGGCCCAAGAGGGCTACGGTTACGACAGTGTAGGGGTTAGAGTGCTTAGACCGGAACTAGGGCGGTGGCCACCGGTACCTGGGGTACCCCCAGGTACCGGCGCTCGGGTGTGGCCCCAAGTACGTAGTACTTGGGGTCCGGTGCTGGGTCCCGGCTTAATGGCCTTTGAGCGCCCGTACCGGTAGGCTTCTCTCACCCCCTGTTGCGCGCTGCCGCGCAACAGGAAGGGTATATCAGCCCGAAAGGGTCTACCAGCCCGAAAGGGTACAACAGGCGGACATCGCCCCAAGGCAGCAGGTGGTCCCATCACAATCATATGGAGAACCCTCTCATCCGTCGGAGTCGGAGGAGTTTGAGAGAGTGTATGGACACCCGCCAAGCTACATGCAGGCACTTGACCCACTAGAGGTGGCCACTCAAGGGTGCCATCCGGTCCATTAAATCCGGTTCGTTAATTTTTATCAACTGTCCGTTAAATTTCGTTAAAGAAAAAGGGAGAAAAATTCAGAAAAAACGAAAAAAATCCAAAAAGTTCGAAAAAAAACCTAAAAAATCACAACAACTGTGGCTAGTTGAAAATTTAGTATGCATAGGTTGAAATAAAATACAAACATACTCTCTAATAGCGAATTCCATAAACTATAAGTATGAAAAAAACCCAAAAATCCCCAAAAAATCCAAAAATCCGCTAATTTTTGGTTAGTTTTTGTCTTTTTTCGTTATTTTCCGTTAATTAACAGAAAATTAACGGAAATTAACCTCTGTCCGCTATTAACGGATCCGGGTGGCCACCTCTATGACCCACAGCATCAGGAACAGTATGCCGCAGTAGCTGAGGAGCTGCCAAGGGCCATCGAAGGGCCACCACCACCGCCAGCCGATTATGACCCCATGGGGCCCGGATACATGGGCCAGGGGTACTTGACGGCGGCGCAAGGAGTGCCCTTCGCCCCTGTATATTTACATCCCGAAAGGGAACCTCAGGTGAGCATGCCTAAGATGAATACTCAAGGCATGAAACCCCCAAAGTGGAATGAGGATAAGCAAGCCTTGACCAAGTGGTTACAAGAAATTATAATGTATTTCAAAACCACTGTGGCACCCCGATCTCAATGGGGTTGGATCGCACTGAATACTCTTGAGGAGTCAGTGAAACACGGCCTGCTTGCCCAACTGGGATACTTGTGGAGGGTTACAATTGATGCAGAAGTGCTCTCGCAGCCAGAATTCCAACTGTTATGGGAATAGTTTAAATATGGCATGGAGACACTTTATGATCATAAATGTTCAGACTTTGACATAAGGTCTGAAATTGCAGCCTTTACAAAGGCAGGGACCTCGGGTCCCGACACAATCAAATACATGCAGCTCTTGGAACAAATGTTTCTCAAATGTGAGAACGACCTTGATGATTTTTTTCAATTTGCATGCATTGTATACTGGACTCCGTCCAGATATAAAAGGAAAATATTTATTAAACAAAGACAATGAGCAGTGGGCCACATACGCCAGCCTACGGGCTTATTTGTATAAAGTGGGTCCCACATATGACCAAGAATACAAGGCATATGGCTCTCATCGGAATGAAAGCCGGAATGGCAAACCAAGCACGAATAACCGCCTTGCCCCTAATAGGATCATTCAGAAGTACCACGCATTGAAAGTGGACAACCGGGGCAAGCTCGTTCTGAATAATAGGCCGAAAGGTCGAGGGGGAGTGATTTTCAAAGGTTCTCGTGCTGACATGAAAAATGTTTCACAGGCTCCAGGTGAATGCGTGTATGAGCCCTTGGCCGACATACGCGATCCCATGGAAGGGAAGATGGTCACCGACAGGTCGCAACTGCGCGATACTATGGTAGAGGTTTTAAAAAGAGCCGGCCGGTGCTTTAGATATTTTATACCATACATCACCGACCACCTCTCCACCGGTGATTGTCCAGGCTGAGGAAAGCTGCCCATGATGCCGGTACGCTCTGGCCATTCAGTGAGGTCCTCACGCACAGTCTCACATGCACTCTGTTTGACAGCACGGAAACATAATGTGAATAGTGCAAAACTGATGACAGCACCATTGGATGTGAGATATAATGCGGCACCAGTGGTTCCAGTTCCTAAACTGAGAACTTTGCAAATTGCTGTCAATGATGTGGTGAATACTCATCAAATGCATGCACAGTCTGGAACAACCCGGAAGGGCCAATACAGTGATGTGGATCATTCTGATCGCATGTTGAACCCTGTGCACTTCAACCACATTCAATCCTTGGTTGCCCACCAGTTTACACTGGATGCATGTGCTAACCCAAATGGGGATAACACACTTTGTGCACGATATTATTCACGAGATACCAGTTTCTTGACGAAACCATTATCTCATGAATTTGTGTGGATCAATCCACCTTTTAAGAATGCCGCACTATTCTTAGACCATTATTTTGCTGAGCGAGCAAAGGCTCCTAAGCATGTGGGAGCGTGCATCCTTTTACCCGCTTGGCTGACTTTTACCAACGATCCAAGGTTGCGCCAATTGTGCACCTTGATCCATTACCCGAAGGGGACACGATTATTCACACAAACAACCGTGTCTGGACCATTCAGGCCGGCGGGAAATGCCTGGCATTCCCTTGCCCGTGAACGTGTATTATCAACCCCCTGAGGGAGCAGTGGGATACCGCATTCGAGGGGTCTCCCAAAACCATCCTCGCTTGAATTTTACTGGTCAGGTTGGGCATCAACCAGCGTCCATCCTCTTTGACACGGGGGCGACTGGCACTGCTTATATCAATCCGACCTGTTGTCGTCAGTTAGGCTTAATGCCTAAGCATCCGAAATCCACATCTAACCGACAGCTTCATCGCCTGCATCGCCTACAGCAATTGGCGCAAGCTACTCATCGTATTGTGGATCCCACAAAGTTTTCCACACCCCCACATCTTCTCCGTCCGAGGCTGAAGTTCTCCTCATGGACGGATCCTCCCTTCCTTCTTTGGGAGTGGTTGATGTCCCCTTAACCATCCAAGGTTACAAGGACACCGTTCGCTGTGTGGTCATTGACCTCTCTGACGATTATGACATTATTCTCGGCGACAATTGGCTTTATGAGCACGCCGGTGTCATTGATCATCGTCAGGGCCACATTTGTGTGGTTTCCCGTGGTCGCGAAATTACCCTTCGCAGTTCTCCTCGGGTCCCTCCGGCTCTTCCTTCGCCGGCTCACCGGTTGGGTCATGTGTGTTCCCTGGGATATGCTCAGCGCACCTACCAGCAGGGTTCTCCTCTCCGTTTGGTTTTGGTTCGCGGGGTCGGCGACCTCTTTGCGGGGGACGCACCAGGGCCTTCGGCCACTTCAGGTCGACAGACCACATCTCACGCGGTGAACCCAACACAAATTACATCCCTCTTGGAGGAGTACAAGGATCTTTTTCCTGATGAACTCCCTGAGGGCCTTCCCCCAGATCGGGGAGTGGCTTTGACCATTCCACTAGAAGAGGGAACCAAACCGGTAAAGCGACCAGCCTTGCGGCACAATCCAAAAGAAATGGACGAGATCAGATCCCAGGTTTATTATCTATTGAGAAAAGGTCTGATCACGGAGAGCAGCAGCCCATTTGGGGCCCCAGTACTCTTCGTACCAAAGCCAGATGGCAGTCTTTGGATGTGCATCGACTATCGAGCATTGAATAAAGCTACTATTAAAAACAAGTGGCCGATTGCTCGGATAGACACCCTTTTGGATCAACTGCAAGGAGCCAAGATTTTCTTGGCTATCGATTTGCAGCAAGGGTATTGTCAACTTCGTATTGACAAGGTAGACTGTGCCAAAACGGCTTTTGTTATGCCGTTGGGCTTATACGAGTTCAAGGTGCTTCCTTTTGGACTCGCTAATGCCCCTGCCATATTCCAGCAGACGATGCACCATATATTTGGTGATCAAATTGGCAAACACATCTTGGTATATTTGGACGACATCTTAGTGTTTCGCCAAACTGCTGAGGAACACATTAAACACATTCGTCAGGTGTTAGAAGTATTACGACAACAGAAATTGTATTGCCGTATGCACAAGTGTCAGTTCAACAAGAAGGAAATCTCCTATTTGGGACATATCGTGTCTCAAGAGGGCATCCGCCCAGATCCCGAAGGGATTGAGAAGCTGAAGAACTGGCCTATCCCACAGTGCGTAAAACATGTACAACAATTCCTCGGGCTGGCAAACTGCTTTCGAAAGTTTATACAGGGCTATTCGAAAATGGCCATTCCCTTGACAGACTTGACCAAATAGAATGGCAAGTGGGAATGGACAAGAAAATGTCAAGAGACATTTGAGCATATTAAGGAGTGCTTGACTACAGCTCCATTGCTCAAGATGCCAGACCCTGAGAGACCCTTTGAGGTCATAGCAGACGCATCTCAGACTGCTGTAAGTGCAGTCCTAATGCAAGACAATCATCCAATCTGTTATGCTAGCAGAAAGTTCCTCCCAGCGGAGTTGAACTATAGCATGACAGACCAAGAGGCTCTTGCTTCGGTGCATGCTGTCCAGTTGTGGAGGTGTTACTTGGAGGGTACACGCTTCAAACTGGTAACAGACCATTGTCCGTTAACCTACCTTAAGTCACAACCACAACTGAGCCGAAGACAGGCCAGGTGGTCAGAAATCTTACAACTGTTTGACTTTGACTGGGAATATCGCCCAGGGCGAAAGAATGTGGCTGATCCACTCTCTCGCATTCCTCCATCTTCTGATGAACAGGAAGCCAGGAGGAAGAGTCAACTGGTTGTTTATGGCTTAAGAGTAATAAGCAAGCAGGGACGAAAGGAAAAGACGAAAGAGACGGTAGAGGCAGACAATCTTGCCTCCAGGATCCGTCAGGCTTATGGCCACGATCCCCAGCTTGAGTCTATAAAACAGCAGCAAGAGATGTGCTGTACAGACGGGTTATGGCTGCAAGGCAAATAGGTATATATACCAGCCAGTCTGCGGACTGAGGTCTGCCAATTGGCTCACGACCATCCAAGTGCAGGACACTTTGGTCAAGCCAAGACCCTGGACTTGGTCCAGAAGCATTACTGGTGGCCAGGAATGCGACGAGAAATACAACTACATGTTGATACTTGCCTGGTTTGTCAATAGGCTAAGTATTCTCGTCAAAAGACCCCAGGCTTATTACAGCCTCTGGGCATTCCTGAGGAGCCATGGACTAAACTATCCATGGACTTCATTACACAATTGCCAAAAACTAAGGGAGGTCATGATGCTATCATCGTGTTCGTCGATAGACTGACCAAAATGGTCCGCCTCGCAGCCACGACCACTGAGCTCTCCGCAGAAGGAGCAGCCGACCTGTTGGTGCAGTATGTGATAAGGCACCACGGTCTCCCCTCTCAGATAGTGTCCGACAGAGACGTTCGGTTCACTTCCAGGTTTTACCGGTACCTGGCCGAGAGGTGGAAGATTCAGCTCAACATGAGCACTGCATACCATCCACAAACGGATGGCTAGACCGAAGTCATGAATCAGATTCTGGAGGATTACTTACGCAGCTATACGCGTTTTGACCATGACGCGTGGGATGAACTGTTAGCCATGGCCGAGTTTGCAATGAACAACTCGAAAAATAGTTCCACCCAGGAGACTCCGTTTTATTTGAACTACGGTCGACACCCAAAGAGTCCCTTAGCTCTTGGGGTACAAATTCGGAAGCCTCTGAAGGGCTATGACAATCCGAATGCCCGCGGCTTGGCAGTGGCCATTGATAGGGCACAACAGCCTTATTTAAGGCACATTGGTACACCCCTCGTGGAGAGACTACCAGCTGTGACACGATTTGATCACCATGTCCAATCAGCGCTGAAAGAGGCCAGGGCGTGCTTAGAAAAAGCGCGAGATAGGCAGTCAAAGCGTGCAAACCGCCATCGGAGGGATGTGTCTTTTGATAAAGGAGATGACGTCCTCCTTTCGACACAACATATCACCCACAAACACCCTGGAACTCGAAAACCATTACCGAGGTGGATTGGGCCCTTCACCATCCTCGATCGGATAGGTCTTGTCGCATATCGACTGGAACTTCCGGAAAGCATGCATAAGATACATCCAGTATTTCATGTATCAAAGATTAAGCCATATGAGGCTAGTGGCAGAGTACAGCCACCTCCAGTTCCTATCAAAATCGAAGGAGAACTGGAATATGAAGTTGAACATATCCTTGATAAAAGGATTAAAAAGCGTGGAAGATGCCAGAACTCCATAGAGTACCTTGTCAAATGGCTGGGATATGGACATGAGTATAATAGCTGGGAATCAGCAAAAGCAGTTGCAAATGCACAGGAACTGGTTCAAGCATTTGAAAATGGAAGAACTCCTGTTGTGCATGTGTCAACTGGTCACAGTACAAAATGTACACGTTGAAATAAGCTCATGTGTGATTATGCCTTTGACAGGTTCTGCTGAAGTGGGCCCAGAAGCAGACTGGGTATACCAGGCCCCGCACTCGTATGATGTTCGGACATATGAATGCAATGTCCGCAGCTATCTTGAATGGGGAGCGCTTGGCCACTGAGCAGCCATTGATCCAACCCCCTCGAGAGCCCGTTCGTGCATGTGGGCGAGGACGAGGTCCATATTCTTAAGGTGGTCATGGTTGGGCAGCGGGGGGCCGCATGTATCGGGGTCGGGGACGTGCAGGGTGACCTGCATGTTTCCCATGATTTCCCTTGACGGACACAGGCCGGAAGGTCAGAAGAGTTTTAATGAGGGTTGTCATAGGCCGGCAAGTCATGTAAAACAACCACTCTTTCTCTTCATCACAATTGTATTGTTCTCACGAAAACTGGGCATGTGGCAAATCGCACAGCTAGTTGCCGTGTACACACATAATGTTTCTGCTCCCGTATCCACACATTGGGATGAGGACACCCCACTCCCTGAGGGGGACGAATGTTACGCGCACCGGCCTGATGTGGGGGACGCCCTACTAATGGCCCTTGGTGTGGGGGATGCCCTGCCCAAGATACCTATCCTCAACCCACGGTAACCGCTCTAGGTATCAGGATACGGGAGTAGGAGGGGTGGTCCCGCCTAGGTCCCCGTAAGGACCTAGGTGCCCGGCGAGGTGGGTCCGCGGCTCAAAGAGGGCAGGAACCCCACACCCACACGCTTTACGTATCAGCGACCGAGCTTGGAAGCCACGGCACGAAGCGGAGCGGGGAGTGGTGAGCACGGCAGCGGGTGGCAGGAATGGGCAGCCAGGAGGGCCACACTGGCGGGGGCAATTTCAAAAATCCGTGGGCGGCGTGAATGGACGCCCACAGAGGCAAATCGCTTGGCGCCTCTCTCGCCTTGTGGGCAGCGATTCCCACTGCCCGCGGATGCTCTTATAGCCTATGGCAGGCGACGTGATCGGGCGCACAAGAAGCGCACATGACCCAGACCCCTTGCAAGTTACTGGTGCCCATTCACACACCCTGGGGGGCCGTTGCAAAGCAGTACGCATGGCAGGAATGGGCCTCCACAAGGGGCCAATCAGACCGCGCAGCTCGCACCTTATGGGCACCTGCGGATCACTCGGCGACTCTTGTGGCTTGTGAGCACCCATTCCCACAACCGGCGGAAGCCGTTGGAGGCTAGCGTGGGCAACAGAAATGGGCGCCCGCAAGGTGCCAAATGCCCAACACTTCTTGCGGCTCACGAGCGCTCAATCTCGCCACAGGCAGGGCCCCCTCCAGGCTAGCTCGGGCGGCGGGAATGGGTGTGTGCAATTGGCGAACCAGGGGGCGCCTCTCCCGCCTCATGGGCACCCATTCCCGCTAGCGGCGGAGGCCGTTCCCGGCCGCCGCAGGAGCCGGGAATGGGCGCCCATGAGGCGCGAATTTCTTGGCGCATTGCGCAGCTCCTGGGCGGCCAACCGTGCCAACCCCAGCCCCGTTTTAATGCAAGGCCAGCAGCACGATTGGGCGCCAGTGATGCGCCGATCGTGCGGCCTTGCGGGCGCCCACTCACACCATCGGCGGGCCCCATTCCAGGCAAGTGCGGATGGCAAGAATGGGCGCCCGTTAGGGGCCATCCTCTAGCACCTCTCGCGCCTCGCGGGCGCCCATTCGCTTGACTGGCAATTCTGCAATCCGGCAGCTTGTCTGGCGCCTCATGGGCATCCATGTGCATCACAGACAGGCTGAAGCCATTCCAGTAGAGCTGGCCACTCAAAGATGCCATCCGGTCCGTTAAGTCCGGTTCGTTAATTTTTATCAGCTGTCCGTTAAATTCCGTTAAAGAAAAAGGGAGAAAAATTCAGAAAAAACAAAAAAATCCAAAAAAATCGAAAAAACCCCCAAAAAATCACAACAACTATGGCTAGTTGAAAATCTAGTATGCATAGGTTGAAATAAAATACAAACATACTCTGTAATAGCGAATTCCATAAACTATAAGTATGAATAAAACCCAAAAATCCCTAAAAAATCCAAAAATCCGTTAAGTTTTGGTTAATTTTTGTCTTTTTTCGTTATTTCCCGTTATTTAACGGAAAATTAACGGAAATTAACCTCTGTCCGCTATTAACGGATCCGGGTGGCCACCTCTACATTCCAGGCCTCCGTGGGCAGCGGGAATGGGCGGCCGCGAGGCGCCAATCCCTCTCACCTTCTCACGGCTCGCGAGCTATCAAGCGTGCTATAGGTAGGGGCCGTTTTAAGGCAAGGTGGTTGGGGTGTTTGGGCACTGGTGAGGCGCCTATCGTGCGGCGCATCTCGCGCCTCGTGGGCGGCCATTCGCACCATCGGCGAGGCCCATTCTAGGCAACAGGGGGTGGCACGAATAGCCACCCATGAGGCGCAAAACCCTCCGGGCATTTCTTGCCTCGTGGGCGCCTATTCGCGCAACCGCTAGGACCTATTTCAAGGCAGGGTGGGTGGCGTGATTCCGCGCCATTGAGGCGCCGATCATGCGGCACATCTCGTGCCTAGCAGCCGCCCACTCACGCCATTAGCATCGCCCACTCTGGGCAACCTCGGCTGCTGCGAATGGGCGCCCGCGAGGCGCCTATATTTTTGTGCCTGTTGCACCTCGCCTGCGCCCTTTTGTGCAATAGGTGGGGGGCCATTCCAACTGGCCGTTGGGAGGCGCAAACATGCGCCCGCGAGGCGCCAACCGGCCCGCTTCTCTGGCGCCTTGTGGGCGCCCATTTGCATCGCCTGTTGATGCTGTTCTAGGCCACCACGGCCGGCGCAAAACGGTGGCTACGAGGCACCAAACTGTGTAACTTTTCTGTGGCTTGCAGGTAGCTAGCTGGCCGGCCAGCCGGGCCCTGCCGGCGGGGGCATTTGAATCCCCCATGGGAGGCGTGATTGGCAGCCCGTGAGGCATCAATCCGGGGGGCGCTCTCCCGCCCCGTGGGCTCCCAGCCTCGATACCCGTGCGACAATGCACGACATGAGCATTTGCACCGCCCGGGCGGTTGCTCCCTCCGGCGCCCACTGCCGATCGGGGAAGGTGTGAGCGGCGGGATGCTGTCCAAAATTGGCTGCCCATATGCGGCTCAATCGCCCACAACGCCTGCACAGCCGTAGTCTCCGATTGACTGGCAATCCAGTGGCGATCGAGGTGCCAAACTTGGCCAACACAGCAGACGATTCCACGATGTGCCTCGCTGCGGCGATCGCCTGCTATGGTGCCCATCAATTGGCGGTCAATCGGCAGTCAATCGCAAGGCAACCAAGGCGCCCGCAGCCAGCGCTTGGGCTGCCACGCCTTGGGCGTTGCCCTCGCCCCTCCCAGCACGGACGGCTCGTTGCAGGCACGCTCCAATGTGCTTGCTCCTAAGCGCTCACTTGTGTCCCATATCAACACGGATGAAGAAACATCCAGGAAAAAAAAAACATCGAACGGAAAACAGAATGAATGTTGACCTGCAACGAGAATCCTCGTCCAAAACAAACAAAAATAAGGTCTCTCACGAATAATGGACAATATTAACGGAATCTATTCTCCACTTGCACCTCCGCTGTGCACCGCTCTGTGGACACTATTTGATCTTGAGCAAGTGCTGAAACGCTATTGTTCGCAACGTGTAAAAAGAAGCGCTGTAAAGGCCAACCATGCAGTGCCAAGGCACTAACTCGAGATGGTGCATGACATCCCCTCAATACGCATAACTTGGACCCTAAAACATGAGTCCAGGTGATTATGTTCCATCCCTCAAAAGCTTGCCTTCGTTTTTACACTGCAGTCATTGCACCTGTTGGTGCATCAATTGATGCACAGATTGGTACAGTGACCGTTGCATTCAATCTTCCAGCAATTGGTGTACGATTTCATGCACCGACTAGCGCAGTATTTCATGCACTAATTGGTGCGCTTAACTTGATCCTAAGAATCCAAATCCAAGTGTTTGAAGGTCGCTGCGATTGAACACATTCAACTCATATTCAAACTAGCTTGTATTAAACTGCTTGCCAACGTCTCAAAGACTATTTCTATTTGGCTCTAGCACATTGTACGGTTATATGTATTGTGTCACAACTATCAAGGAATATGTGGGTGGTTCAGCCGACCGCATATGCTACACCGTCGGGTTAATCAGAGGACCGCGCTTGCGCAGCGCGCGGATATCCGGCCTTGTAGTTGAGAACATATTTTTGTGGTATTTAATACAAGCGGAAGGTTGGTCAATGGCTGGCATGCTCTGATGTGTATGGCTGATACTGGCATATAGAAGATGTGAATAAAACCCTCCTTGGACTAGCATCTCGTGTGTTCCGAGGGCAGCAGTTTTCTGCCCAGTCTTACACTAACCACCGCAAAGTACTAATGCAAGTATAGTGGAAAGTGTTTTGCTGCCTTTAGATCACAAACGCAGCCAAGGCACAGGAGTACTGCGAAAATATGTTGCTAGCTTTGTTGGTCAAGCGCATGGAGTACTACCGCTGCAAATGCTTTAAATGACCGTCTTTACATCCTGATGTTGATATGACAATGACTGGTCCATCGTTGGGAGATGGCTGTATGATTATAAAGGGACATGTCTGTCCATGACCTATCTGCAACTCTGTACCCTCAGCTGTGTCCCCAAGCCCGTGGCTGTGCCTGCCTCCGATATAGTCCCACTCCGAGCCTAGCGTATCATGTGGCACCCGAGGCAGGGGTGGGATTGCAGGACTATGCAGCTGCGTGGCATGGTGTGACGCCGAGACGCGCGCGAGCGTTGTGCCGCCTCATGCTGTGGTGCGTGGGAGTGGTGACGTGATGAATAGCATCCAGCGATGGACATGGAGCGGTCGCGCGAGAGCTGAGGCGAGCGCAACAAAGGCGTGACTGAGGGCGGTGGACGACGCGCGGGTCAGTTTCGTCAACGCCGCGGTTGTGCATTCGCTGGAGTTACGATGGCAGAGTTGCAATGGAGGCCAACACGGCACCGCTGAGCGGTGATGGGCGAGTGTGAGCCACGCCATTGGTCGGAAGTGGTAACTTGAGTGGATGGCTGTGTCGGAGAGATCACGTGCACACAGCACGCACGGCCCCGCAGCAAGGGTTGCGTGATGAAGAGTCAGCAGGACGGCGACTCTTGTCAGCTCGTGCCAGCTGACAGTGTGGTCCTACATGGAGACCCGTCACACTGGTACGGGGTCGAGGGTTACCACAGTGTCAAGCGAGTACGTGGCAGAGCATGAGCGAAGCCCACGTAGCAATTCCGATGTACTGGGCATGGCATTGTCTCTATTGTTGGGGGGGCGCACCGAGCGCCGATGGGTCAGATTAGGTCGAGTTGTTGAGATGCCCCATGGAGGTGGCGAGGTTCGCCAAGACGTGTTGCTCTTAAGTTTGATGGTTCCTTTCTGAATCTGATTTCTTTCCATGGATTCTTGAGCCGATGCTCTGGCTCTTGATGTGTTTCTTTGAGACCGGTTTTCGTGTTCGTGTTCAAGGCCCCGCATGACGGCTGGCCGAGTGTTTGATGGATTCTTGAGCTGATGTTCTGATTCTCGATATGTTCCTTTGTGATGGGTTTGTGCTCGTGTTCAAGGCCCCCGCACATGACGGCTGGCCAAGTGTCTGAAGTTTTGAATGTTTTCTTGATGATGGTTTCTACAAGTTTCCTGGTTCCCTTGGTTTGCTTGGTTGAGGCGATTACATGTCGAGGGCGACGCTTTATGTGTGTTGGGGATGAATGATATGACAATGACTGGTCCATCGTGGGGAGATGGCTGTATGACTATAAAGGGACATGTCTGTCCATGACCTATCTGCAACTCTGTACCCTCAGCTGTGTCCCCAAGCCCGTGGCTGTGCCTGCCTCCGATATAGTCCCACTCCGAGCCTAGCGTATCAATGTGACCAGCCCATCTCTACACGATTCCCTGCGTCAATCTTCGAACATCTTCTTCATTTTGTGGCCATTGTATGGGGAAGGTGCAACACACCCCACGCGTGCATCCGTATCGCGCACCCATATGCGATACTCCCCCTCATCACCGTACCTCCGGATCGTCCTGGGGGATCAGGCCCGCCTGACTCCCAGGCCGTAGGCCCGCCCAGGCCTGCAAAGCGGGTGCGCTCCCCGCCCGTATTGCGCCATGAACTTCCACCGCCTCGTTCTGCGGCGCCCGGGCTGAAGGCGGCCTCCCAGCGCTCTCTCCAGGGCGGCAGGCAGCCAGGCGCGGCGGGGGTGGCCGGAGGGCCGTCGGCTGTAGCCGTGGGGCTCCGAGGGCCCACAGGGGGTCCACAGTCGGCGCAAGGGGGCGCCCAGTCAGGCACACACCGGCCGGGGGGTACCCCGCCGGGGCGGCGCGTACGGAGTGGGAGGGGGGATGGCGCGCGGAGGTGCAGCCGGACGGCGGGTGGCGAGCGGGGATGGGGACGCGGGGCTGGGCCAGTACGAGAGGAGGAGCGGCGAGTACAGGGCGGGGCAGTCGGGGTGAGAGCTTCCGCCGGGGGCGTGGCGAAGGCCCGCGCAAAGCGATACGATGCCGATGGCGGGCTGGCTGGGTGACTGGGATGGCCGGTGGGCGGGTGCGGCCGGCGTGTTGAGGGGAAGGCCGGGCGCCCGCGGGCGGCGCGGCGATGACTCCGCGGAGCCGTGGCCGCTAGGGCTGCGGGGGCCGCGCCAGTAGTTCCTCCGAGGGGTTCTGGTGCCGGATCTGCGGACCGCGGTGGCGGGGGAGGAGACTGGGAAGGAGGCCAGGGGGGAGGGAGAGGATGATTGGGGGACGGCTTTCGGGAAAGAGGCTTGCGCGCCGTGGTGCAGACGGACGTCGGGGCCCTGGCATGCGCGGCATGGCGTCTCATGGCCCGCTTGTCAGAGTTCGCGCGGAGGGAGGGGGGGATGGTTGACCGGGTCGGCGTGAGGACGAGTTGACGGGGTGGACGGCGGGGAGGGGAGGGCGGCTGGATGCGCGCGAGGTCAGCTCGATGGAACTGGCGTTCGGGAGCCTCTGCCCCGCGGAAGATCCTATGTTTGTGGGTGTGGGCCAGTGAGGGGACGCTGCAGGTGTCCGCGGGCGCCGCTGCTATGGCTGGGTGCCCCGCGTTGGCCAAAGTCCGCTGGGGCGGGTAGGGGCACCGGCTGGGGCTCGGCATCACCGTCTGTCTGGCGGGGAGTTGTACTAGAGTCCGAGGGAGCACGGCAGCGCCGAGACCTTGAGACTGCCGCGGACGGTGGCCCACCGTGGAGAGGGGAACCGCGCTGGGCTCCTGCGCCCGAGGTCATTTCCGTGCTGTGGTGTTTTGAAAGCGTTGAGGACCCACGCTGGGGCGCCGCGCCTGCGGATTTGGACGCGTGCTGATCCTGGTCAGCCGTCGGGCCGCCCCTGACTTCTGCCAGTCGTCATTTCCTACGGTTGGTGGGTGGCATGGTGTTTCACCTTTCCATTGCTGAACAGATCCTCTGACGCTGGGTGCACCTGTTTGTTGCATACTGGTTCCTTGGCTGCCTGAGCTGCCAGTGCTGTTCTCACCCGGTTTGTGTGTGGCGAGCAGGCTGGCGTCCGGTATGACGAGTGGGGGCAGTATCAGCCTCTCCCAGAGGGCACAGGGGCGATTTCTTCATAGCGAGGACCACATTCCAGGGTGTAGGGTGGTCAGGGACATAAACCAGACATGTGAGCATCATGCCCACCCCAGCACGATAAATGTGCTGTCACACATGCCGTTTGTGCCCAGTCTTACCCTGAGCCGTCAGAGACGTCTGCATTATGTCCTGCAGCATGGAGAAGCATGTATTGCACTGCTGTACACTGCGCATGTATTGCACTGCTGTACACTGTCTATGTATTGCACTGCTACACATTTTTTGCTCCCCTCGTGCGAAAATCAAACCCTCCTCACTGGAAGGAACAGAGTGCCACAAGGCACTGCGGCAGCAAATTGCAAGACTGGACAGAAGTTGTTTTGCAACTGTGGTTGGTTACACTTGTTTGGGTACTAAGCCCCTCCACCCCACACCCCTTTTCCTGTTGAGATAGTGAGGGCACATCTTTGTGCCTTGCATGACACCTTTGACTTCAAGCAGCAAGCTGATTAGTGATTTGAGAATGTACAAGGCTTTTGTGCCTTTTGGGGAATTTCCGAGTGGGACTGGCCAATATGTATACCTGCACGTGATAGGGTGTGACTCGCTAAAAAGGCTGTCCATATGGCTGTATGTACGCAGGCTTTTCCTCATCAAAAGATGTGAACTGCATGTGCTTTCCTGCCTTCACCAGCAAACCGATCAAGACCATCATGTTTGCAGGTAGTGGGCAGCTTTTGGGAGTGTATGAGCCATTTGTTTCTTTTTAGTTGATGGCAGAGCTCGCACTGCCTTTAGCTAGGGTCAACTTGAATGCATTTGGTCAACATGTCAAATGTTGACATGATTCTGTCCTGTTTCTTGATTAGCTGTTGACGAGATGATAATCAATAGAGAATGCCGTGGCTTTGTAGAATTGTCAATATCGATGCATGTGGCGCTACAGATGGGAACTGCAAGGAACATCGGCGAATTCCCAACTAGGATTGTTGCAAAGCACTGTCTCCTGGGTCTTCCCGGCAATCAGGTTGGCGCCATTCTGTTGGCTTCCCCTTTTAGCGCCAGGCGACCAGTCCATGGCAACTCTGTTGGTTGTCACAATGTATGAGGATTGAGTGCCTGGCTGGCATCAAGATGACCAGATTGGGAGATCCAAGGTTCTCATGTTGTTTCCATCTATCTGCACAGAACAATCTAGAAACATGTGGTGGGTGGAGGGTGGTCGTTTCATCATCAAGGACGTCAGCACCTCTGACTCGTCCAAAACCCCAAGGAAGCAGCTGAGGAGGAGCGTGAGGTGCATGGCCCATTGCAGCATCAGTGGTTCAGAGTACATATGGACAGGGCACAGATGGGGAGAGGTGTGTGTCTGGGATGGGCTTGGAAGGCAGGTGACCAAGTCGTTGAAGGCATTCCGAAGCTGTGTCAGGTGAGTAATGAATAACATCATCCCCTGAACAGCACAGGACTGAGATATTGAGCAACCAACCAGTACTGATTTGAGGTTGGTGCAGACCAATAAGTGATGATTTTCACAACAAGAATTTTGTCCAGCTGTTGCCTGCTTTGGTGGCATATGCCTTTATTGCAATCTGCCTGTTCTCCACAGAAGATTTTCAAGTTCCTGTTGAATGTGGAGCAACCTGAGCTTAAAGCACTTGTCACCTGTGATCACATGAATGGCAATATTTGGCACTGGAGTGCCACAGACTGTCAGGTCAATCAGCATCACTGTGCAGCAAGCCACGATGGTTGGTATTGAGTTGTGAAGAATCGCCGCACGCGATTGACTTATTGGTTTGTTACTCTTGCTTGCACTGGGATGTTGGTACAGAGCAGCAGTCGAACATTTGCCCAGAAAGAGTTTCAACAAGCACAAAGTTTACTGCACTGTGTGTGCTAAACTATATCCTGCACCGGTGGGCGCATGTTTGAGAGCACGGACAGCACAAACCTTCAGCATTGTCAACTCTGGTGCTTGCCCTCAGACTCACAAGAGCGATGGCACCACATCAAGGAGGAAAAGACATTGAACAAGTGCAGCTGCACAAGGTGTCGTTGCTGCATGTCCAATGCGCTTGCCCCTGCCAGGAAGACTGCCTTAATGGGCATCACAGCCTGTGCCTGTGTGAACAGATGGTTGACCTCATTTGCATGTTTGCAGCTGAGCTCTCTGCCTCACCCTGCACACAGGTCGATCTGCATGGTGTCTCCCTATGTGGCATGGGTGGGTGCTGACAGTGGTAACATAAGGGTCATCCAGCTCCACTTGGGCGATGGTGAGATGCCAGCGGAGCTGACTGCAGACTACACGCTGGCTCCCAGCGAGTGTCCTGTTGGGCGTCTGGTGTCTGGTAGCAACTACTTCAAAAGCGGACCCCTTACGAGGCCTACAAACCAGATAGACACTGTGCCAGAGGATGGAGAACTCACCTCAAGTGGAACGGACCCAAGCAAATCATGTAAGTTCCCTCCAGCACAATGTGAGGAGGTGCTTTTGTTCTCACGTTTCGTTGGTTAGCGGGCTGTGGATCTAAATTGCTCATTCTTCACAAAACATGTCTGCAGATTCACAGGGCAGCGATCCCTTTGTTGTGCATGTGGGTGCTGCAGCAAGGAAACCTGGACTAGTGGAGGCGGAGTGGGGGCCCGGCAGGCATGCTGCAGACAAACGTTCAGTGCTGTTAAGCTTCGATTACATAGGAAAACAGATCATGCCTCCATTCTGTGCATGTCTTGTGCATCTGTAATGTCAGCACCTAATTGGAGCCAGGACCTAACTGGAAGCAGCAGTGTCCACGTGGAGCAAAGGGCAGGAAGGGGGCACTGTGGCCTCACATTGTTGCGCCCAAGTTCCCTCACCAAGAAAGACAGAGCTGGTGCTCCATTTGCAGATGCCCCTCACCTGTTACCTGTCACAGCTATCCAGCGAGCTGTGGGTGTGTCTGAAGATTGCACTTGTCTCAAAAGGGACAAGTTGGTGTGTAGTGACTTGAAAGTCATTACATGTGATAATTCAGAGGTGCTTTAAGTGCTGGGGATCAAATCTTAAATAATTGGAAGCAAAGATGCCTGTCTAAGCTGCATAAGTACAGGAAGAAGTACATTTGCCCTTGGCCAAAGCACACAGGTAGTCTGCTGCTTTGGCGCTGCCCAAGCGGTACATGCAAAACAGTGGAAATTTGCTGTTGGCTTGCTGCAAGCTTGTTTCACAATTGCCGAATCACTGCGCTGGACAAATAGCCGGATTGGCTGGGAATGCAGACACTGAGAAATCAACAATATTGTTGAACCTCCATGGGGTAGGGATAGATGCCACCTGTGGCGGACTTTGGGTGCACTTTTAGCCAACAATGCGTTGGTTGTTCCGGCCAGGAACTGAATCACCCTTATTCTGTTCCAGCGTTGCGCGTCTGCATGCAATGGACCGCTGCCAGGTTGCTACTGTTACTGGCCATGGTGCATTATCATAATCCAGTTCCAGGTAGGTGCTCCTGGAGTCACACATCATCCCACCCTCAGCAGTTGCTGGTTGCCCAAAGCCGATCAGCTGTCAGCTTAGGTTTGGAATGCTTTTGTCAATATACGCCAAAGCAATGCCCTTGTACGTGCAATGCGATGACATGCAACTCCGCTGTTTGGGGGATGGCGGGTGTGTGCCTGTTGCCTTTCCTTGTGCAAGTTGTGCCTGTATGCAATCATTGTTTCAGCTTCGACGCACCTGAAGTGCCCTGCCAGTTTGTCGGTGCCTGGGCACAGTACTGGGATGATTAGCACAGGAGGCGACTTGCCTAGCAAGATGCGTCAGCCAAGGCTCCCTAAATAGCTCATTTGGCCAACAACGTCAAAGAACATGTTCGCTGGGAAGAAATGGTCTCCTGTTGTTAAATTCACTAGTTTTACCTTCGTACCTTCAACCATTACCTGCAGTTGGCTTGTTTGCTAAAGCAGCCTCTCCAAGAGTCCCCAAATCTTGTCCCCTTCAGTGGCCGACAAGCAAGTGAGGCATTGGGGCCACGCCATTGTAAAATTCTCTCTGGGAGACCAATTCAGCTATCTCAAACCGAGAGATGGTGTTTGTCACAGTGTGACCCACCAATGAAGCTGCACAAGGCATGTCGCCGACTGCTGAGAGGCTTGGTCTCTCCTAAAGGTGCAAGGGCATTGATTTGCCATAATTTGGAGAACGTCTTCAGAAAGGACTCCAAAGTCATGGGTGCAATGATCAATATTTCCCGGTAGTTTAGCAAGGCCATACAGCTGGGTTTTCAGCGCTGCAACGATCCTTTTTGTTCCTGTACTACAGGTCGAATGGTCAACCGCTCCACAGGCAGTTATGTGGGAAGGCTGTCTGAGGCTATGCGCAACATGCAATGGCACAATCGAGCACACAGGAGTCACATACGTTGCATATTCGCAAAGGGTGGCAGGGTCTGGAGCTCTGGTGGCCGCGTGTGGTACCTTGGAACCATAAAGATGTGGAGTGAGAACTACATATTATTGGGCAAGTTTTTGTGTGAGTCAAGAGGTGAGAACCAAGGTGTTCGCCTTCTGAATTTTGGCAAGAGGTGCTCTGTAGCCCAGGGCCCTCAACAAGGGGTGTTCCTGAGAGAACCTTGTTTTGCGACAAACAAGGGGTGGTTGTCCAGCCCCATATCAATTTGCAAGGTATCCTCCAGCGCACTGTTTCTTGCCATACCAACAATCCAGTTGTGTGGGGCTCACCAGGTCCATGCTCAAGCTTTGCATCTGTCCCATGGCACAGAGGACAGGGAGGGTCAGCAGATCAAGACGCACAGGATTGGCGTCTGCTGACAGCCCATGACTCCGGAAAGCTGCTGCTGTGGGACCCCGGGTTGAAGAGCCTCCAGCCCCTGCTGGAGATCGAGTTCAGGAAGAGCCCAATAAGGTTTGCGGAAATGCCTTGCAATATTGCCTTATTGTTGGCACATGCGCGAGGTTTTTTCTTTATTCCATGTGTTGTTGCACATTGGCACTCTGGATTTTGCCCTTCTTCTCCCTGCCCAACAAGTGCTTGGGATATTGCGGCTGCTGTTGAGCGAAGCACTGGATGCAAGCTGTTGTGCAGCTGTAGTGCAGATTTGTACAGCAGGGTGTGTTTGTTATAGGTGGTTGAGTGTATTGCATGAAACCTTGGGTGGGCATTCTGATGGTGGATATGTTGAACGGCTTCACAGGTCCCTGGTTGTGTGGGAGTCCATGGGCCTCATGTGCACAGCCCATCGTGATGGCTCTGTCCAGATGGCACGCCTTCCAACGCCTCAGATCCGTGGCTTGACATCCTCAACCCCTGTGGTGGATGAGGATGAGATCTACCCATTCGTGCCACGAACGATCGCTGAGTTTCCACACCCTAGCGGCTTGCGTTGTGCTGTGGGGGGCCACGACTGCCTGTTCACTGTTTCAGACCGTGGCCGGATTCTGTACTGGCCTAGAGAGAAGCTGGAGGCGAACATGGGCGAGCTGAGGCAGTCATCCATGAAGCGGATGATCGTGAATGAGGTCAACGAATCCGTCAGGGTCGTCGACAGGGAAGAATTGACCGTCGGGGAGACCATCTGGGAAGGCGACTTTGCCACGGTGGGCGATTCTGGGACAATTTGCACTTCCTAGTCCTAGCCAGCTGTCTTACCTGCTTTACGCACTTGGTGTTCACAATAAGAACTTGGTACCATGCTCTTTTCTGGATTGGATTGGGCTGGCGAATTGGTGTACATGAAATGAATGTTTCAATCTTATCAACTTTGTAGAAGTGCATGGTTGACGGTCAGTGATTGGTGTATTGAATAGGCACTTCATGAGCGTGCAGATCTGAACTGCAGGTACGATGCTGGATGCTCGCAACACGCTGCCAGGTCTGTTGAGCTCTGTTCTGTGTCCCGCAGGTGAAGAAAGGGAAATACCTGGCAAAAGACATAATCATCAAGGAGGCAAATAACAAAGCAGACTCCAGGAAGGCCATGCGTGCCCTGGTTAAAGATGCCCAGATCTTGTCGACTGTTCGACATCCAAACATTGTGAACATTCTGGCAGTGTGCGGGGACCCTCCCTTTGTCGTGATGCAGTACTATGAGGAGGGTTCTCTGTACGATGTGCTGAGGCGTGCACGGGCAGACCCAAGGGTCATGCGCAGGCTGACTTGTGAGAAGCGCCTGGGGATTGCAATCGCAGCGGGTTGTGGAATGCACTTTCTGCATTCCCAGAGGAATCAACCGATCTTGCACAGGTTTGTGTGGTTTTGGTTTTGGCACTGCAGATTCTTCTGTGACGGCCTTGGTGTAATACTTGTGCTGGGTTTGGTGAGTGCAGGGTTGTGTGCTTTGTGTGGTATGACTGGATTGTGGCTGCAAGCTTAGCATATCTCATGTATGTGAAGGGCGAAGGGTGCATTGACCATCGTTGAACTTGGGTCTGGTCATTTGTGCTGTGCTGCCATGTTTCATCCATTAAGTCAGTGTTCTGGGTCACCAGTCAACACTTGCTGCATCCTTTACTCATTTTGTTCAGGCAAGGGGACCTTGTGAACAAATGGAACTTGTCCATAGCACTGTGCCTCCACCTCATGTCTGCTTTGTTGCCCCTGCAGGGATTTAAAATCTCCAAACATTTTTGTGGATCGCGACTTCGTCTCTGCATGCGTTGGCGATTTCAATCTGTCCAAGGATAGCCACCACAACTTGAACCAGAATCTGGTCTCCTCAGCGCGCCCTTCCAATCCGATGTGGTTGGCGCCAGAGGTGGCCAAGGGCAGGGACTTCACTATTGCTGCAGATGTCTACTCGTTTGGCATCATCTTGTGGGAGCTTTTGACTGGTCGGACGCCTTGGGACCACTTGAAGCCAGCAAATGGGCAAAGGCTGAACAAGGAGAACTTTTATAGCAAGATTCGGTACGAGCTATTTCAGGGGGGTCGCCCACCAGTGAATAGGCTGCCGGATGGGCGCCTGGAGGACCCGCCCTGGGGAAAATTCAATCAGTTGAATGAATATGTTGCACTGATGCAACAGTGCTGGGAGGACGAACCCATGGACCGCCCGCCCAGTTTTGAAGCGATCGTGTTTCGACTAGAGGAGATAAAGAGGGAGGAATCTGCTGCGAGCAGGCTGAAAGTTCTCAAACTCAAGGAAATGCCACAGGTGGGTAGACAATCGCCTTACCTTAGAGTGCTGGGCACAATTCTTTTGTCTCATTAAAAAGCATGGCCATATGACTGTATGTGCCAGAAGCACATGACAAGAAAGCCCTGGCCCTGTGATGGGCGATGACAGACACACTGATATCCAGCTGGACTGTGTTTCTTCTCTTGCGATCGGAGTTCCACACCTCACTGGCTGTGACGCACAACAAGCAGGAAATAGCATGAACACTAGCAAGTGCACAAAGCGCCACAGATGAAGAGGGGCCCAGGCCCCCGGTAAAGAGGACAAAGAGGAAAGGCTTTGATCAGAAATATGCAGAAGCAGCAGCAGGGGCTGAGAGATCAGGAAATTTCACAGACCTGCTTGTGTCAATGATGTGTTGCAGCAGGAATGAATTGTTATGGTGGTCTGTATGGCTGAGGCTGTTATCAAATAAGTTTGCTCTTGTTGTAAAAGAAACTGATGCAAAGTGGAAGTCGGCAGTCCTGGACATGAGCGAAGTCGAGAGTTTTCCCCGCGTTGGATGCTTCACCATTTGCAACTTGCTGTGCCTTTGTGCATGCTCTGTCTTGCAGCATGCAGTGGCTGTGCTGGTGGCTTGGAATAGTTACCTTGCACACCAACATGGGTCTCGTTTTTTCCCAGGTGGTGAAGGAAACCGAAATGGTGGCGGAAGGTGTCCGCGGAGATGGCAGCGGCCAAGGCGCTGGCTCTCCCAGTGGTGTGAAGGCAGTGATGACAGAAGAGACAGATGCTGGTGTGGTGGATCCACCTACCGCCACAGCAAGAGATCAGGCAGGAGATGGGATTGAAGGGACGGAGGGCCCAAGTGCACCTTTGGTTGCAGAGCCTGTAGGTGGTGACCCACCAGCTGAGGAAGGTGCTGCTGGAGAGCCCACAGGCGTCGGAGGGGGAGGTGGTGGGCACGAATCAGGGAACCTCGACCCTGCGCAGGACCCGTCGGAAAGCAGCAGGTCCAGCAAGGCTGACAAGGGCATGTCCCAGATTATGGGGGTGGTGCCACCCCTGCCCGCCAGCCCGTTTGACATGCCTGCAAACCAACAGGTGGCGATGGGTCGCCCAGCTTGATGGGATCCAGCACTTCCGTGGCTTGACATACAGCCGTTTGTTGTTGCTGGGCTCTTTTGGGGTGCCACTGGACACTCTATTTCTTTGTGCGAATCAGAACGCACACCCCTTGGAAATCCCAGCACAGAAGGCCACAACTGGCATGTGATAGCGTTCCCTGCACCCCAGGCCAGGATGGAGTCGGCGCCTCTATTGGAGGGGTGTGTGCTCCTGCGAGCCAGCAAGGCTGCACCTCGTCCAAATTTCCGCATGGCTGCTGTTGGAGGGCTGTGAATGGCTTCCACAGCCCTGTGTGAATAACAAAGGGTGGAAGGTCGTCCAGAAACCCCCTTGCGCAGACAGCCTCCTGAAGAATAAGGGCCTTTTGGGATGCGTGCCGATGTGATGCTGCTGAGTTTGCACCCAGGAAGTATGTATTATGAGGACGATCAAGAGGTAGTGCGGGTCAATAGGTTCATCACACATTTGTATAGGAACCTCTCAACTGTGGTAGAGAGCAGCATGGTGGCGGGCACCTGTGCATTTTTTGCAGATTGATGCACATGTTGTGCAACGTTTGCCAAGAACTGCTGTGTGGTTGCTGCCATCAGCTGCAGTGGAGTATAGTGTGTGGTTGCTGGCAATCCACCATCAAGGCAGGGCGAATTTTCTCATCAAATACACAGGCACATCTCTTCAAGGGATTTGGTGCAAGCCGCTGAAACACTGCCTTCTGATCTGGGCATTGTGGCATGGTGGTCGTGGTTTGTGAGCACTGCAAACACAGCTTCAGAATGTGCCGAGGATTGCTGTTTCATCGTTGAGATTGCCACTGGTTATGACTGGTCTTGCTGCACATAGGGCACAGAGCATAGTGGAGATAGTAGGCATCGAATTGTGAACTGTTTAGGCACCATCCCTGTGGGACTGTGTGGTCTCTTTGCATTGCTCCCAACTGCTGTTGTGCCTACCAGTCTTGATCGTGGAGATGTTCGTTGTGCGGAAGAGTGGAGGGGAGTGAAAACCCCACTACACTCATCTGAGGAGGGTGGGGTTTGAGGTGAGGTCACCAGTGGCCAGAGGTCATCGGCAAGTCCTTTGGGTCGTATCTGTCTGTCCCCACACTGAGATTCAAGCAGTATTTGTGGAGCATTCGACATGGAAAGCGCTCACGACTCTTGTGGCTAGCTTTAAGTGCGGTAGGAGCGAATGTTCAGTCTATTTTATCAAAAAGATCAGTGGGTCCTGACAGTTCATGTCCACACTGGGTTGCAAGCAGTGTCTCCAGAACATTTGACATGGAAAGTGCCAACATTCTTGGGTACTTTGAGAGCTGTGGGAGCTGGCGTTGGTGGTGGGCGAGCAGCCGGGGTGGCGTGTAGGATATAGGTTGTCGAGTAGGCTCTGAGGTGGTGCCCCCAAGGGAGATTGCACGCCATCAAGAGGCGTGAAAGGAATGTTAGGATACGAATGAGCAACATGCGCTCTTTTCTATGCATGTTTGGGTGTTCTTCTAGTGTGTGTGCTCGTGGGACTCGCACTGTGGGAAAAGTTGCTGCACAAGGTGGCCTAGTGGTCGACCGGATATCCCGATCGACCACTTTTGATGCTTTCGCTGGTGCTGGAGTGCAAGGGTGCGTGGTAGAATGGGAACATTTTGTACAAACAGTTGGGTACGATCTGGTTGTTCATTAAAAAGCGCGTCATCAACTCCCTTTGTCAGCAAGCACATTGCTGTGTTTCTGACAGCCTGCGATTATCTGCCAATTTTTAACTGTCATTCTGCCAAACCGTTACTGACCGGTCCGACATCAGGCCTGCCTGCCTTCCTCGCCTCCCGCCGCATTTTGGTTGGATAGGTCCCCCGACTGCGCAAATGGAAGGACATCTCATTGATTTAATTGATGTGGTGGTGACGAAACCGTGTAGGGTCGAGGCGACCTGACTGGGGACGGGATGGTTACGTCCAGTAAGCTAGTTTACGGGAGGCCCGAAGATGGGCGGGCGAAAAAATTGCTACCCGACAGTGCTCTGTCAGCAGGGCGCCCAGTTTGCGCGGGAACATGCTGCTGCTGGGGCCCCAAGGGAGACAACGGTCCTTGGGGCCGGGTTTCGGCTCGTTCGGGAACGGTTTGGCGGCGCCGAGGCCTAAGGAGGCGACGCGCCATCAGTCTGCACTTTGTTTTCTCGCTCCAACCGCTCTTGGTTGCAGCGAGCCCGGTCCCAATCGGGAACATTGCTTCGATCCTTCGAAAGGATCTGTTGCGCCGAGCCTCCGGCTCGTGTTTTGCACCCCTTCGGAGCTTTCCGGCTATCGCCTCGCTCCCCCATGCCCGAGGAGCCCACCCTCAGCCCCGAGGCTTTGGTGGCGGCGCTCCAGGCTCTCCTCACTCGATCCGCCGGGGCTGCCTCTTCGGCACCCGCGGAACCCCAGACGGCCGAGGCAATCGCGGCCGCGGCCGCCGAGGACTCGTCCCGTCGCCTTGTGGCTTTGGCCCAGGAGTTCGGGGCCCCGCAGGATCCTTCGCTCGCCCAGCTCCTGGTTCTCCGCTCGGGCGCCAACATCGCCCCTTCTCCGCGGAATCCGGTGCCTCGGCCCCCCGCGGCGTTCGGCCAGTGGTTCGACGTCCTTGACACCGCCGACGGTCAACATCTTGCCCAGGCCTTGGGCCCCCGCTCGGGCTACTTCGCGGAGTACGCCAATTGGGCGCCGATCGTCTCCTTCCTCTACGATCTGCAGCTCCGCCTCATCGCCTTGGCGGCGTGCCCGGAGGTCCCCGCTGCCGTCCGCGCGGCCTTCGAGCCCATCGTCTCCCTCTACGCCCAGTGCACCAACCTCGCGGTCTCTACCTTGGTGGTTCGGAGGACGCAGGCCGCCCACGCCAATACGCCCCTCTCCGAGGCGTACAAGTCCCTCCAGACCAACATTCAGTTGGCGGGATCGGCGGCCCACTACACCACCGACCTCGAGCGCGAGACGACCAACTTGATCCGGGCCCAGATCCAGAAGGCTACCGTCAAGGCGCAGGCGGACGGCGCCGCCCGGGCCCGCCATTCCAGCCGCGGCTCCGACCGCTCCGGTTCCCACTCGGACGGGGCCTCGGGGTCCGGCCCCCGCGGCCACTCGCGCGGCCGCGGTCACGGTTCCGGGCGGGGTCGGGGTGCGCCCCCTGCCTCGGGCAACCCCTTCTCCGATTCATGAGCTCCGAGCGGGAGCTCCTTGCCATCGCTGCGGCCTTGCGCCAGCTGCGTATTGGCGGCGGCAATGCCCCCCGGCCACGATCTTGCCCCCCCGACGGGGGCCCTTCGGCCGGAAACTCCGCCACCCCGCCCCCCCTCGGGGAATGGGGCGCTTCATCTTCAACCCCGCCGGGCGATCGGCGTTTGGCGCCAACTGGGCGCCTCCTCCCTTGTCCTTTGTTGGATTCGGGAGGGTGTCCCGGTGGTTTGGACCGGTCATCCCCCAGCCCCGTTCCATCACGGGGTCTGCCGGCTTGCGGGGGCTGCACTCACGGCGTGGGAGGCGCTGCGCGACACCTACCTCCAGACGGGTGCCCTCCGCCGCTCCCGGAGTCCCCCGACCCATGTCTCCCGCGCTTTCCTGGTGCCGAAGAAGGACGGCGGCTTCCGCTTGGTGGTGGACCTGCGGCACATCAACAGCCATACGAGCAAGATCAGCACCAAGTTCGAGACTCTCCGCTCCTTCCTCCCCGCCCTCCGACCGGGCCAGTTCCTTGTGGCGTGGGACATTCGCGACGCGTTCCATCATCTCCGGATCGAGGACCGCTCCGTGTCCTACTTTCAGTTTCAGATCAACGAGGAGCTCTTCGAGGCCCCTGGGTTGACCTTCGGGTGGAGGAACTCCCCCCCGGTCTTCACTGTTACGAATAGGATGTGGGTGTGGGGTTCCTGCCCTCTTTGAGCCGCGGACCCGCCTCGCCGGGCACCTAGGTCCTTACAGGGCACCTAGGCGGGACCACCCCTCCTACTCCCGTATCCTAATATGGATAAAGGTTACAGTGGGTGAGGAATAGTACGTGCCTTGGGCAGGGCGTCCCCACACCAAGGGCCATTAGTAGGACGTCTCCCACATCAGGCTGGTGCGCGTAACATTCGTCCCCCTCAGGGAGAGGGGCGTCCTCGTCCAAGTATAAGTGGATACGGGAGCAGAAACATTGTATGTATGTTGGTGGAACTGGCTGTGCGATTTGCCACATGCCCAGTTAACAAAACACAACACACAAAACAGTTTTGGATGAAGAGAAAGAGTGGTTGTTTTACATGACCGTCTCGGCCTTCACAACCCTCATTAAAACTCTTCCTCAGCCAAGTGGCTGGAAATGTTTGACCTCCCGGCCTTTCATCGGCGACCACGATGCCGAGCACCACCAAAAGCCCACGCCGGTACAGATCGGCCCGGTGCGGCACCCCGCCGTCGCCCACGTCCGCGTGCACGCTCAGGCGCACGGGGAAATGGCACGTAGGGGTCGGCGGTCTGCAACCTCTCCCCGTTGAGGATCGCAACGGACATGGCGTTCATGTGTCCAAACTGCGACCTTGCACGGGGGGCAGTATACCCAGTGTTTTTCTGGGCCCAGCGCAAGAGAACCTGTCAAAAGCATAAGCACACATGAGCATGTTTCAGTATGTACATCCCGTACTTCATGCAGTTTGCATTCGCATCACAGGTGTTCCGCCATTTTCAAATGCTTGAACCAATTCCTGTGCATTTGCAACTGACTTTGTTGATTCCCAGCTGTTATGCTCATGTCCATATCCCAGCCATTTGACAAGGTACTCAACATAGTTTTTGCGTCTCCCACGCTTTTTAATCCTTTTGTCAAGGATACGTTCAACTTCATACTCCAGTTCACCTTCGATCTCGATAGGTACTGGGGGTGGCTGTACTCTGCCACTTGCCTTATAAGGCTTAATCTTCTATACATGAAATACTGGATGTATCCTATGCATGCTGTCCGGGAGTTCTAGTCGATATGCGACAGAACCTATCCGGTCGAGGATGGTGAAGGGCCCAATCCACCTCGGTAATAGTTTTCGAGTTCCAGGGTGTTTGAGAGTAATATGCTGTGTCGAAAGGAGGACGTCATCTCTTTTACTAAACGACACCTCTCTTCGATGGCGGTCAGCATGCTTTGACTGCCTATCTCGTGCTTTCTCTAAGCACGCCCTGGCCTCTTTCAGCGCTGATTGGACACGGTGATCAAATCGTGTCACTGCTGGTAATCCCTCCACGAGGGGTGTACCAGACTGCCTCAAATAAGGCTGCTGCGCCCTTTCAATGGCCACTGCCAAGCCGCGGGCATTCGGATTGCCATAGCCCTTTAATGGCTTCCGAATTTGCACACCAAGAGCTAAGGGACTCTTTGGGTGCCTCCCGTAATTCAGATAGAACGGGGTTTCTTGGGTGGAACTGTTTTTCGAGTTGTTCATTGCAAACTCGGCCATGGCTAATAGTTCATCCCACGTGCCATGGTCAGAACGCATATAGCTGCGTAAGTAGTCCTCCAAAATCCGATTCATGACTTCGGTCTGGCCATCTGTCTGTGGATGGTACGCAGTGCTCATGTTGAGCTGAATCTTCCACCTCTCGGCCAGGTACCGGTAAAACCTGGAAGTGAACCGAACGTCTCTATCGGACACTATCTGAGAGGGGAGGCCGTGGTGCCTTATCACATTCTGCACCAACAGGTCAGCTGCTCCTTCTGCGGAGAGCTCGGTGGACGTAGCTGCGAGACGGACCATTTTGGTCAGTCTATCGACGAACACGACGATAGCATCATGACCTCCCTTAGTTTTTGGCAGTTGTGTAATGAAGTCCATGGACAACTCTGTCCATGGCTCCTCAGGAATGCCCAGTGGCTGTAATAAGCCTGGGGTCTTATGACGAGGGTACTTAACCTGTTGACAAACCAGGCAAGTATCGACGTACCGGTGTACTTCTCGTCGCATTCCTGGCCACCAGTAATGCCGCTGGACCAAGTCCAGGGTCTTGGCTTGACCAAAGTGTCCAGCACTTGGATGGTCATGAGCCAACTGGCAGATCTCAGTCCGCAGACGGGGAGACTCAGGGATATACACCTGAGTGCCTCGCAGCCACAACCCGTCTGTACAGCGCATATCTTGCTGCTGTCTAACAGACGCAAGCTGGGGATCCTTGCCATAGGCCTGACGGATCCCGGAGGCTAGATCTTTGGCCTCTACCGTTTCAGTTGCCTCTTTTTGGCTGCCCCGCTTATGTTTTACTCTTAAGCCACATACAACTAGTTGACTTTTCCTCTTAGCCTCCTGCTCATCGGGCGATGGAGGAATGCGAGAGAGTGGATCAGCCACATTCTTTTGCCCTGGGCGGTATTCCCAGCCAAAGTCAAACTGTTGTAAGATTTCTGACCACCTGGCCTGTCTGCGGCTCAGTTGTGGTTGTGACTTAAGGTAGGTCAACGGACAGTGGTCCGTTACCAGTTTGAAGCATGTTCCTTCAAGGTAACATCTCCACAACTGGATAGCATGGACCGAAGCTAAAGCTTCCTGGTCTGTCACGCTGTAGTTCAACTCCGCTGGGAGGAACTTTCGACTCGCATAACAAATAGGGTGATTGTCTTGCATCAGGACCGCCCCCACAGCAGTTTGTGAGGCATCGGCGATGACCTCAAATGGTCTCTCAGGATCTGGCATTTTGAGCAAAGGAGCCGTGGTCAAACACTCTTTGATGTGCTCAAATGTTGACTGACATTTCGACGTCCACTCCCACTTGCCATTCTGTTTGGTCAAGTCTGTCAAGGGAGTCGCCATTTTCGAATAGCCCTGAATGAACTTTCGAAAGTAATTTGCCAGTCCGAGGAACTGCTGTACGTGCTTCACGCACTGAGGTACAGGCCAGTTCTTCACCTTTCAATCCCTTCGGGATCTGGGCGAATTCCTTCTTGAGACACGATGTGTCCCAGGTAGGAGATCTCCTCCTTATTGAACTGACACTTGTGCATTCGACAGTATAACTTTTGCTGTCGTAACACTTCTAACACCTGCCGAAGGTGGTGTATGTGTTCCTCAGCAGTTCGGCTAAACACCAAGATATCGTCCAGATAAACTAGGACGTGTTTGCCAAGTTGATCACCAAATATATGGTGCATCGTCCGCTGGAATATCGCAGGGGCATTCGCAAGTCCAAAGGGAAGTACTTTGAACTCGTACAAGCCCAATGGCGTAACAAACGCCGTTTTGGCACAATCTGCCTTATCGATCCGTAATTGGTAGTACCCTTGCTGCAAGTCAATAGCCGAGAACACCTTGGCTCCTTGCAGTTGATCCAACAGGGTATCTATTCTTGGGATCGGCCACTTATTTTTGATAGTGGCTTTGTTCAATGCCCGGTAATCAATACACATTCGGAGGCTGCCATCTGGCTTAGGAACGAAAAATACAGGGGCCCCAAAGGGACTACTGCTTTCCGTAATTAGACCTTTCCTCAACAGGTAATCCACCTGTGATCGGATCTCCTCCATTTCCTTCGGGCTGTACCGGAAGGCTGGTCGCTTAACCGGTTTGGTCCCTTCCTCCAATGGGATAGTTAATGACCCTCCTCTGTCTGGAGGTAATCCCTCAGGGAGTTCGTCAGGGAACAGATCGTTATACTCCTCCAAGAGGGCTGTGATCTGTGCTGGTGGAACAGCATAAGTTGTGGTCTCCTGACCTGATGTGGCCAAAGGGCCTGGTGCGTCCCCCTCAGGGAGGTCGCCGACCCGGCGAACCAAAACCAAGCGCAATGGAGAACCACGCGGGTAGGCTCGACGAGCAAAACCCAGCGAACACAAATGACCCAACCGGCGGGCCGGTAAGGAAGGAGAAACAGTGGAACGGGGAGTACTACGAAGAGTAATCTCACGGCCACGAGAAACGACACGGATTTGACCACGACGATAATCAATGACACCGGCATGCTCATAGAGCCAATTGTCGTCGAGGATAATGTCATAGTCGTCAGAAAGGTCAATGACCAGGCAACGGACTGTGTCCTTGTAGCCTTGAATGGTCAAGGGGACATCAACAACCCCCAAAGATGGGAGGGATGTCCCATCCGCTAATAGCACTTCACTTTCCATGTGAGGATCATCCACACGTGGAGGTGTGGAGAACTCCGTGGGATCCACAATACGTCGCGTCGCACGTGCCATACGGCGAAGGCGATTAATACGACGAAGCTATCGATTAGACAGTGCATGTGGCGAACGGGGCTTTAAGCCTAACCGACGACAACACGTCGGGTTGATGTACGCGGTGCCAGTGGCCCCGGTATCAAAGAGAATTGAGGCGGGCTGGTGCCCGACCTGGCCGGTAAACGCCAAACGAGGCTGGTCTTGTGAGACCCCTCTGATGCGGTGTTCCGCTGATCCCACAAAGGGTTGATAATATACGTTTACAGGCCAAGGAATGCCAGGCATTTCCTTGCGACCAGGACGATCATCCTGCGGTTGTGTAAACAACCGAGTACCCTTTGGGTAATGTACCAGAATGTGCAAGGTGCGCAACCGGGGATCGTCCGTAAACGTTCGCCATGCAGGCAGTAATATACATGCACCTACTTGTGTAGGAGCTTTTGCTCTTTCCGCAAAATAATGGTCCAAAAAGGACGCTGCCTGTTGGAAAGGTGGATTAATCCACGCAAATTCATGAGCAAGTGGTTTCCGTAGGAAACTGTCGGTTCTTGTGCAATATCGTTCGCAAAGTGCGTTATCCCCATTGGGGTTGGCACATGCATCAAGTGTGAAACGATATGCAATCAGTGATTGAATGTGCTGAAAATGCTTAGGATGCAACATGCGATCAGAACGATCGAAGTCACTGCGAGGACCCTTTTTGGTCCTGTCCGGCTGCGCCGGTGTGTGAGACAATTTCATCACACTATTCACAGCCATTTGTGCAGCTCGCACTTTCGGAACAGGAATCACCGGTGCTGCATTCATGCGCACATCCATCGGTGCAGTTCGCAGTTTCACACTGGTGATGTTATGCTTTCGCATTGCCAAACACAGTTTGGTGGAAGCATGTAACGCCGACACGCGTTTGCGAGCGGGACTCACCGGCATCTGCGGGAGTACTCCACGCCCTTCGCATTCGCGGGGATGGTCAGCTGAGTAGGGCTTGAAGCACTTGTAACAGCGTCCAGCCCGCTTCAAGACTTCCATCGTTGTGTCGCGTAATTGCGCACTGTTGGTGACCATCTTTTCTTCCATTGGGTCGCGGATATCGGCCAGCGGCTCGTAGTTCCGCTCCCCATGCGAAGCCTGCGGCTGCATTCTCATAGCAACACGAGAACTTTTGTAAGTCGTCCCTCCTTGACCTCTCGGTCTGTTATTCAAAACTGGTTTGCCACGACGATCCACTTTCAATGCGTGGTATTTTTGAATAACTCTATTAGGAGCAAGACGATTACTCATGTGCGGTTTGCCATCCCGGCTTTCATTTCGACGAGAGCCATATGCCTTGTATTCTTGGTCATATGTTGGTCCCACTTTATATAAATGCGCCCTCAGGCTGGCATAAGTGGTCCATTGCTCATCATCTTTATTTAAGAGGCATTTCCTCTTAATATCTGGACGGAGTCCAGTATATAATGCATGCAACTTGGAAAAATCATCAAGTTCGTTCTCACACTTGAGAAACATTTGTTCCAAGAGCTGCATGTATTTGATTGTATCGGGACCCAAGGTCCCTGCCTTTGTAAAGGCTGCTATTTCCGACCGAATTTCGAAGTCGGAACATTTATGATCATAAAGTGTCTCCATGCCATACTTAAACTGCTCCCATGACAGTTGAAAGTCTGGCTGTGAGAGCACTTCTGCATCAATTGTTATCCCCCATATGTGTCCCAACTGGGCTAGTAGGCCATGTTTCACTGACTCTTCAAGAGTATTCAGTGCTATCCATCCCCATTGTGTCCGGGGTGCCATAGTGGTTTTGAAATACATAATGATTTCTTGTAACCACTTGATTAAGGCCTGTTTATCTTCATTCCATTTTGGGGGTTTCATGCCCTGACTGTTCATCTTAGGCATGTTCATGCTCACCTGAGCTTCCCTTCCGGGTTCGTAATAAACTGGCGCATATGGAATCTCCTGCGCCGCTGCCAAATAGGCTTGACCGGTATAACCCGGCCCTTGGGGATTGTACCCCTCCGGAGGCTGTGGAGGCCCCATTTCCGCCCGATGTGGCTCAACAGCCTGATCACCCTCCAGCCCAAACAGAAATTCCTCATGTGGAGGTTCCTGGGTCTGGAAATGACCGGGCGGGTACTCGTACACCCTCTCGTAACCTCCCGATCCGGATGGATGGGATGATCCACTGTAAGCGGGTGTTGGGTACTCCTCTTGTCTTGGGGCGATCTCCGCCTGTGGTACCCTTCCGGGTTGGTATGCCCTCCCGGGCTGTGCCGCCATC